>JARHVA010008384.1:0-115000 GCA_037957365.1 Torreya grandis | reverse complement strand
GTTCCCTTATCTTGAGTACCTTAAGAGTAGAGTTGTATAGTGTTAGATGAATCTCCCTTGGTGATCTTTAAAGTGATAATGCTACGTTAATTAATCATTTTTCAAGGTCATTTCATTCCCCTTGGGTGTTGATCATGTTATGTGTGAATAAATTTGTGATCCTTTAAAGCAACAAATTATAATACAAAGTTTCTTAATAATGTGACTTGTCTCACTTCTTTAATCAAGATATTACTTATTACTTTGATTTTTTTAAACCCCTAAAATTTTTATTTTAATAATAGATATGCCTCATGGTGGAAAAAAAAGGTATCAAATAAATTTGTGTGTGTTACAATCCAATTATACCTTAACCAAATCAAAACAGTTAAACATTAAACAACCATAGTGAATAAATAAACAACACTAAAAATTGATTTGAAAAAATTACATGAGTTTTAGGGGAAAAATTGGTCATTACATAGAGGATATAGAATTGTAATAGTTGGTACTAGTATTGTGGCATGAGCATGAATTTATTTTTGCTTCTTCCTTGACCTCTTTCCCAAATCAAATCCTGATGCCACTTTAGAATGAGTTAAGGTAGTGAAGGCCTAAGGGTCAACTATGGGAGATGATGAGTTGTCAAAGGAATTACCAAGATGGTCCTGATCACTGGATCCATGCACATGGGTGAACCTAATCCTATAATAATTGAGGTAGTTAATGAATATATGGAACTTAGAAGTACATAAATTTGAGGAATAAATAATTACGAAATTGAGAAGGTTCCATGTTTGGGAATGGAAGGGGTGGATGACAACTAAGAAGGTAGGATGTTAGGGATGGTTGAGTCCATAGGTTCTTGGGTGAAAGTGAAGAGGATGAAATAGGGAAGAGAGGTAGTACTAACATAACGATTCATATAAGTAGTAGAGAACTAAGTAGAACCATAAGATGTTGTTGGAAAGTGTAGGGAGTGAGAGGAGAAACTTGCACTAGTGCCTAATGTTGGTCCTGATTCAAGCTCATTTTTGGGTTTCTTTTAATTTTAAACCTTAGAGATTCAATGGTTTAGGGTCGAGGTGCCTACTAGGGAGCCAATTGTGCTTGGATTACTTTCCACTAAGTCATATAGGCCTAAATTAGTTGGGTTTGAGGCATTTGAGTTGTTGGAGGTGGATCCATCATAAAAGGAGTTATTACTCATAGGGGAGAAGGTGGTGGGATCCCTTGTAGGATTATCACAGAAATTATATGGGGAGTTAGGGTGATATCACCTAAATTTTGAGTAGATACATAGGGGTTAGAGATGGTCTAGCCTAAATCTTATTAACCTTCTCTTTCATATAAGCCTCAATCCATGTGAGTACCTCTTGATCATATTCTTCATTTAAATACAACTCATCATCATACTTTGGATGGTGGTCATAATTGAGGTCGAGGTGAGACAAATAGTTTTATAAATGGGATTAAATAATACCCTTCAAGTCTCAATCTTTTGGATCAGCTCTACCTAAGGTTAAAGAGTCATGACTAGTCACCATATTCTATAAAGGAAGGAAATAATGGTACACATGGTACCTAATAATGATCAAAAGAGGTAAGTAGGCCTTTTACTAGAAACTAATATAGTGTTTGAAATGCCCTCCACTAATTAGTAGGCAATTTCCATCTTTACAAGGTGATCCAAGATGTAATAGGGTAAGGAGAGGGGATCCCTATGAATGACCATGATTATAATGATGGTGTCATCTTAACAATACAAATAGCCCCTAATTAGATTCATTTATTATCTGATTTTTTATACATGAGGCATATGGGCCTCATTGATCACATTGTATAACACTAGGTATAAAAACTCATAAATATCTTGTATTTCATTTTTATACTAGTGGCCATATAGTTTATATAAAATTACATGAACCACATAGCCTTCAAGAACCCATTTAAGAAAAGTAGATTGCTAAAAAGTGAGTGTCCTGGAGACTACGTCTACAAGATAACTCATCATGTAAAATTTACCTCTTACCTAATAATATATTATGTCCTTAACCATGTTGAAATTGAAAACTCCGCCTAAGTCAAGGACTTGGGATCCATCCAAGATCATGTAAAGTAATGGCACCCACAAAATGTTGATGAAAAGGTAATCTAAGGCCTTAAATAATTAGTTTAGTAGAATCATAAAAACTTAGACCTCCTTGAAGGTGAAAAATATGTGTGCATTAATATCATCTTTTTTCACCCACTTGATGTTTGGGTTCTCAGCCTAGTCCCTAAAGATATCATAGATTTGGATGGATTTAGTCAAGTTCTACACCACTACTGAGTCATACAAAAGGGTGAACTTTGAGAGATTGTAATAGCATTTTTAGGTTGTTCTCGAGATATCAAAAATATAATGTTGGGAGTTATTTATAAAGACCTAATCATAAACATCATATTTCACTCAACTAGAAGTGAGGAGTAGCTTTATAAATAATTTGATGTAGGGGAACACTTATGGCTTTATTTTGGCCCTATGTAGGTGTCATGTCCCCTTTTTCGTGGACATTGACAGGTTTGATGATTAGCTTATTATGTGACCTTCGTAGGCTAATATGATGGATAGAGGGTCATAATGGAGCTTGGCTTGACTTTGATTCACAGAATTTCTACATTTGGTTTTCATTCAGGGTATTTCAGATGCATTGAGCCTGAGCTCCTACTTTTTAGGGATATTTGATATGCAGTGGAGCACCTTTATTTTGGTATGGTCATGTGCAAAATCACTCCCTGATTCACCTGCTTCGATCGGTTTGAGGATCCGACGTATATTGAGGGAGATATTAATATTTGATTGATTTAATCAAATATTAATTATTTGGTCTCATTAATAATTAATTATTAATTATTGATTATTTGGTCTAATTTTAAATTAGAAACCCTAATGCTAATTTAAGAAACCCTAATTAGGGCAAGCATATCTTTTGAGGGTATAAGGGTTTCACATGGAGGCCATTATGGATTATGCATAGATTATTGATTATGGAAAATTGAAGAAATTCTTCTGTGAAGACTGAGCCAAGGGTTCCAGGATTCCATTGCAGTGGAGAACGTTCCCTCTTCATTGTGTGTGATTTAGAGGCTGTGAAAGATCAGCTGATTTATCGCCAAATTGAGAGATAGCTTCATTCAGAAGTTATCACAGAATTCCAGGGTTGAGAGATAACTTCACACAGAAGTTTATCACAGAGCTTTCCAGGTATTTTCTTTATTTAGTTTTTGATCCAATAAGTTATACAGAGCTAGATCTTGTATTAGAATCTATATTTGGGAATCAGGCTGTTCAGCAATCAGGGGTTAAGAAGAGGCAGGTTGGCGGCCGTACCACATCCGTACAGGTCCGTACAGATCCGATCAGGCACCGACATTGACAGAGAGAGGGCTTATAGAGACCGACATCGGTCGACTGAGGACCGACGTCGGCAGAAAGCCGACCGACAGAGACCGACGTCAGCGAGATATCAACCGACGACGGCGTCTGTGTGTCGACACAGAAAGGCCGAGACCCTTCCAGATTCAGATTTCACTCCCAAATTTGCAAAACACACTGTAATATTCTTTAATTTGTATGCCAGAGACTCAATTGTGTAATCATCCAGAAGAACAAGTAATGAGATCTTGATTTGTTATTAAAAGATTATACTGTGATTTATTTATGCTTATTTGAATATATTCTGCAAGTTTATATTGTGATCAGAGCTTTAGAGTTTATATATTCCCTATTTGAAGGGGACATCACAGTGGTATCAGAGCTTTGGTCTTTGGTATCAGAGTTTTTTGTGCAGATAAGAGAGCCCCTAAGTAAGGGACATCACAGTGGTATCAGAGCTTTGGTCTTTGGTATCAGAGTTTTTTGTGCAGATAAGAGAGCCCCTAAGTAAGGGACATCACAGTGGTATCAGAGCTAAATTCCTGCCATCCTGTTGGGCACATCAGAGCTAATGTCTTGCCATCCTATTGTGTAGTTTGGGTAGAGTGAATCAGCGAAGGATCATGATGCCTTCATATACTCAGAAACAGTGGGACAATGATATGAAGAAGCTGGAACACAGTTTGAAGCAGTTGGATGAAACCCAGAAGAGGATGAATGAAATTCTTTCATATCCTACATCCAAAAACAAACCCGCACGGTATATGACAGCTAAGGAGGAGTGGGAGTTAGTACCACCTCGAATTCAGAAGTTGTTGCCTTTTGATCGCTTTGTTAAGCATAGGAGAGAGCACTACAGATCACTTCGACGAAAGAGTAGCATGTCCCATGATTATTATGATTATGAGATAGGATATAGTGAAGATGATGATGAGTTAGATGCTTGCACTCAGAGTGTACAGGTGGGCTCAGATGTTAGTGCACTGAGGGTTGATGATCTCTCAACTATGGCAGAGATTGTAGCAGAGTCCCAGGATCCGATTATTGCAGATGATACTCAGGAGATTGCAGTGGACAGTTTTGAGGACTTAGTTTCACCGGTTGTTTCTTTCCATATGGAAGAATTAGACAGTGATGCTACAGTTGTCGATACTCCGTCTGTTGATATGAGCTATGGAGTTGATTCACAGAGTATGGATGGTAGTACTCCAGAGATCAGTGATTCTGAGTCTACTCTTTTGGACCATGCATCAGAGGAGGATTGTAGGAGACAGTCTAGCCAGTGCCACCATGTGTCTAGTCAGCTGAGAGTTAGTGAGCGAGACATTGCTACTACTTGCAAGCATTTCGATGATGCTCGTCAGTTGTTAGCAGTATATGGATGGGGTTCTCCTACTAGCATCGAGCAGGGAGGGAGTTATTTGTCCTTGACAGAGATCCACTCTTTATGGGAGGCTATCCAGATTTTGAGACAGGGTTATATGCAGTTGGTCACCGACAGAGATTATCTTATGGAGTGGGGTAGCACAACATATGATGCATTGTTGGTCGAGGAAGATAAGGTGAGTGAGCTTACTCAGCAGCTAGAGGCGACTTCTGAGATGCTTGAGACTACGCAGTTAGCTTATGAGGAGTCACAATTTCATTTGGATGAGATGACCATGGAGTTAGAGCATTTACGGTCTTCACCAGCCCCAGATTCAGAGGTTAGTACATTGAGTGTTGTTGGTGAGTACATACCTGCAGTTGTTGCTGAGGAGCACATTGATGAGGCTGATACACATGTTCAGGATTTGGCAGTACCTGATCTTGAGGAGTTGGGATACCAGTGGAGTTGAATCTCCATATTGATTATTCTCATACATATGACAGTGTGGTACAGTTGGTTGTGCCGCATTTACAGAGAGATCAGTTATGGGATGGGTTGGCACCATCTCTTGCAGATGGAATTGGCAATTGGATTTGTCCATTCCACTTGGATTATGATGTTTTGAGAGTTTGTTTCTCATATGCTTTTGTATATGGTATTTGTAATCTTGGAGGTTGGAGTTTCATGCGCCAGTTTGATTATGAGTCTTTCTTGGTTCTACTTCTACTGATGTTGCAGGTACTTACATTGATACACAGCAGTACGGAGCATAACTACATCTGGGATCCAGGTGGAGTGAGTAGTTCATTGTTCCGAGATTGCTTGGGGACAAGCAATTTTTGGAGGGGCAGATTGTCATGTCCCCTTTTTCGTGGACATTGACAGGTTTGATGATTAGCTTATTATGTGACCTTCGTAGGCTAATATGATGGATAGAGGGTCATAATGGAGCTTGGCTTGACTTTGATTCACAGAATTTCTACATTTGGTTTTCATTCAGGGTATTTCAGATGCATTGAGCCTGAGCTCCTACTTTTTAGGGATATTTGATATGCAGTGGAGCACCTTTATTTTGGTATGGTCATGTGCAGAATCACTCCCTGATTCACCTGCTTCGATCGGTTTGAGGATCCGACGTATATTGAGGGAGATATTAATATTTGATTGATTTAATCAAATATTAATTATTTGGTCTCATTAATAATTAATTATTAATTATTGATTATTTGGTCTAATTTTAAATTAGAAACCCTAATGCTAATTTAAGAAACCCTAATTAGGGCAAGCATATCTTTTGAGGGTATAAGGGTTTCACATGGAGGCCATTATGGATCATGCATAGATTATTGATTATGGAAAATTGAAGAAATTCTTCTGTGAAGACTGAGCCAAGGGTTCCAGGATTCCATTGCAGTGGAGAACGTTCCCTCTTCATTGTGTGTGATTTAGAGGCTGTGAAAGATCAACTGATTTATCGCCAAATTGAGAGATAGCTTCATTCAGAAGTTATCACAGAATTCCAGGGTTGAGAGATAACTTCACACAGAAGTTTATCACAGAGCTTTCCAGGTATTTTCTTTATTTAGTTTTTGATCCAATAAGTTATACAGAGCTAGATCTTGTATTAGAATCTATATTTGGGAATCAGGCTGTTCAGCAATCAGGGGTTAAGAAGAGGCAGGTTGGCGGCCGTACCACATCCGTACAGGTCCGTACAGATCCGATCAGGCACCGACATCGATAGAGAGAGGGCTTATAGAGACCGACATCGGTCGACTGAGGACCGATGTCGGCAGAAAGCCGACCGACAGAGACTGACGTCGGCGAGATATCAACCGACGACGGCGTCTGTGTGTCGACACAGAAAGGCCGAGACCCTTCCAGATTCAGATTTCACTCCCAAATTTGCAAAACACACTGTAATATTCTTTAATTTGTATGCCAGAGACTCAATTGTGTAATCATCCAGAAGAACAAGTAATGAGATCTTGATTTGTTATTAAAAGATTATACTGTGATTTATTTATGCTTATTTGAATATATTCTGCAAGTTTATATTGTGATCAGAGCTTTAGAGTTTATATATTCCCTATTTGAAGGGGACATCATAGTGGTATCAGAGCTTTGGTCTTTGGTATCAGAGTTTTTTGTGCAGATAAGAGAGCCCCTAAGTAAGGGACATCACAGTGGTATCAGAGCTTTGGTCTTTGGTATCAGAGTTTTTTGTGCAGATAAGAGAGCCCCTAAGTAAGGGACATCACAGTGGTATCAGAGCTAAATTCCTGCCATCCTGTTGGGCACATCAGAGCTAATGTCTTGCCATCCTGTTGTGTAGTTTGGGTAGAGTGAATCAGCGAAGGATCATGATGCCTTCATATACTCAGAAACAGTGGGACAATGATATGAAGAAGCTGGAACACAGTTTGAAGCAGTTGGATGAAACCCAGAAGAGGATGAATGAAATTCTTTCATATCCTACATCCAAAAACAAACCCGCACGGTATATGACAGCTAAGGAGGAGTGGGAGTTAGTACCACCTCGAATTCAGAAGTTGTTGCCTTTTGATCGCTTTGTTAAGCATAGGAGAGAGCACTACAGATCACTTCGACGAAAGAGTAACATGTCCCATGATTATTATGATTATGAGATAGGATATAGTGAAGATGATGATGAGTTAGATGCTTGCACTCAGAGTGTACAGGTGGGCTCAGATGTTAGTGCACTGAGGGTTGATGATCTCTCAACTATGGCAGAGATTGTAGCAGAGTCCCAGGATCCGATTATTACAGATGATACTCAGGAGATTGCAGTGGACAGTTTTGAGGACTTAGTTTCACCGGTTGTTTCTTTCCATATGGAAGAATTAGATAGTGATGCTACAGTGGTCGATACTCTGTCTGTTGATATGAGCTATGGAGTTGATTCACAGAGTATGGATGGTAGTACTCCAGAGATCAGTGATTCTGAGTCTACTCTTTTGGACCATGCATCAGAGGAGGATTGTAGGAGACAGTCTAGCCAGTGCCACCATGTGTCTAGTCAGCTGAGAGTTAGTGAGCGAGACATTGCTACTGCTTGCAAGCATTTCGATGATGCTCGTCAGTTGTTAGCAGTATATGGATGGGGTTCTCCTACTAGCATCGAGCAGGGAGGGAGTTATTTGTCCTTGACAGAGATCCACTCTTTATGGGAGGCTATCCAGATTTTGAGACAGGGTTATATGCAGTTGGTCACCGACAGAGATTATCTTATGGAGTGGGGTAGCACAACATATGATGCATTGTTGGTCGAGGAAGATAAGGTGAGTGAGCTTACTCAGCAGCTAGAGGCGACTTCTGAGATGCTTGAGACTACGCAGTTAGCTTATGAGGAGTCACAATTTCATTTGGATGAGATGACCATGGAGTTAGAGAATTTACGGTCTTCACCAGCCCCAGATTCAGAGGTTAGTACATTGAGTGTTGTTGGTGAGTACATACCTGCAGTTGTTGCTGAGGAGCACGTTGATGAGGCTGATACACATGTTCAGGATTTGGCAGTACCTGATCTTGAGGAGTTGGGATACCAGTGGAGTTGAATCTCCATATTGATTATTCTCATACATATGACAGTGTGGTACAGTTGGTTGTGCCGCATTTATAGAGAGATCAGTTATGGGATGGGTTGGCACCATCTCTTGCAGATGGAATTGGCAATTGGATTTGTCCATTCCACTTGGATTATGATGTTTTGAGAGTTTGTTTCTCATATGCTTTTGTATATGGTATTTGTAATCTTGGAGGTTGGAGTTTCATGCGCCAGTTTGATTATGAGTCTTTCTTGGTTCTACTTCTACTGATGTTGCAGGTACTTACATTGATACACAGCAGTACGGAGCATAACTACATCTGGGATCCAGGTGGAGTGAGTAGTTCATTGTTCCGAGATTGCTTGGGGACAAGCAATTTTCGGAGGGGCGGATTGTCATGTCCCCTTTTTCGTGGACATTGACAGGTTTGATGATTAGCTTATTATGTGACCTTCGTAGGCTAATATGATGGATAGAGGGTCATAATGGAGCTTGGCTTGACTTTGATTCACAGAATTTCTACATTTGGTTTTCATTCAGGGTATTTCAGATGCATTGAGCCTGAGCTCCTACTTTTTAGGGATATTTGATATGCAGTGGAGCACCTTTATTTTGGTATGGTCATGTGCAGAATCACTCCCTGATTCACCTGCTTCGATCGGTTTGAGGATCCGACGTATATTGAGGGAGATATTAATATTTGATTGATTTAATCAAATATTAATTATTTGGTCTCATTAATAATTAATTATTAATTATTGATTATTTGGTCTAATTTTAAATTAGAAACCCTAATGCTAATTTAAGAAACCCTAATTAGGGCAAGCATATCTTTTGAGGGTATAAGGGTTTCACATGGAGGCCATTATGGATTATGCATAGATTATTGATTATGGAAAATTGAAGAAATTCTTCTGTGAAGACTGAGCCAAGGGTTCCAGGATTCCATTGCAGTGGAGAACGTTCCCTCTTCATTGTGTGTGATTTAGAGGCTGTGAAAGATCAGCTGATTTATCACCAAATTGAGAGATAGCTTCATTCAGAAGTTATCACAGAATTCCAGGGTTGAGAGATAACTTCACACAGAAGTTTATCACAGAGCTTTCCAGGTATTTTCTTTATTTAGTTTTTGATCCAATAAGTTATACAGAGCTAGATCTTGTATTAGAATCTATATTTGGGAATCAGGCTGTTCAGCAATCAGGGGTTAAGAAGAGGCAGGTTGGCGGCCGTACCACATCCGTACAGGTCCGTACAGATCTGATCAGGCACCGACATCGACAGAGAGAGGGCTTATAGAGACCGACATCGGTCGACTGAGGACCGACATCGGCAGAAAGCCGACCGACAGAGACCGACGTCGGCGAGATATCAACCGACGACGGCGTCTGTGTGTCGACACAGAAAGGGCGAGACCCTTCCAGATTCAGATTTCACTCCCAAATTTGCAAAACACACTGTAATATTCTTTAATTTGTATGCCAGAGACTCAATTGTGTAATCATCCAGAAGAACAAGTAATGAGATCTTGATTTGTTATTAAAAGATTATACTGTGATTTATTTATGCTTATTTGAATATATTCTGCAAGTTTATATTGTGATCAGAGCTTTAGAGTTTATATATTCCCTATTTGAAGGGGACATCACAGTGGTATCAGAGCTTTGGTCTTTGGTATCAGAGTTTTTTGTGCAGATAAGAGAGCCCCTAAGTAAGGGACATCACAGTGGTATCAGAGCTTTGGTCTTTGGTATCAGAGTTTTTTGTGCAGATAAGAGAGCCCCTAAGTAAGGGACATCACAGTGGTATCAGAGCTAAATTCCTGCCATCCTGTTGGGCACATCAGAGCTAATGTCTTGCCATCCTGTTGTGTAGTTTGGGTAGAGTGAATCAGCGAAGGATCATGATGCCTTCATATACTCAGAAACAGTGGGACAATGATATGAAGAAGCTGGAACACAGTTTGAAGCAGTTGGATGAAACCCAGAAGAGGATGAATGAAATTCTTTCATATCCTACATCCAAAAACAAACCCGCACGGTATATGATAGCTAAGGAGGAGTGGGAGTTAGTACCACCTCGAATTCAGAAGTTGTTGCCTTTTGATCGCTTTGTTAAGCATAGGAGAGAGCACTACAGATCACTTCGATGAAAGAGTAGCATGTCCCATGATTATTATGATTATGAGATAGGATATAGTGAAGATGATGATGAGTTAGATGCTTGCACTCAGAGTGTACAGGTGGGCTCAGATGTTAGTGCACTGAGGGTTGATGATCTCTCAACTATGGCAGAGATTGTAGCAGAGTCCCAGGATCCGATTATTGCAGATGATACTCAGGAGATTGCAGTGGACAGTTTTGAGGACTTAGTTTCACCGGTTGTTTCTTTCCATATGGAAGAATTAGACAGTGATGCTACAGTTGTCGATACTCCGTCTGTTGATATGAGCTATGGAGTTGATTCACAGAGTATGGATGGTAGTACTCCAGAGATCAGTGATTCTGAGTCTACTCTTTTGGACCATGCATCAGAGGAGGATTGTAGGAGACAGTCTAGCCAGTGCCACCATGTGTCTAGTCAGCTGAGAGTTAGTGAGCGAGACATTGCTACTGCTTGCAAGCATTTCGATGATGCTCGTCAGTTGTTAGCAGTATATGGATGGGGTTCTCCTACTAGCATCGAGCAGGGAGGGAGTTATTTGTCCTTGACAGAGATCCACTCTTTATGGGAGGCTATCCAGATTTTGAGACAGGGTTATATGCAGTTGGTCACCGACAGAGATTATCTTATGGAGTGGGGTAGCACAACATATGATGCATTGTTGGTCGAGGAAGATAAGGTGAGTGAGCTTACTCAGCAGCTAGAGGCGACTTCTGAGATGCTTGAGACTACGCAGTTAGCTTATGAGGAGTCACAATTTCATTTGGATGAGATGACCATGGAGTTAGAGCATTTACGGTCTTCACCAGCCCCAGATTCAGAGGTTAGTACATTGAGTGTTGTTGGTGAGTACATACCTGCAGTTGTTGCTGAGGAGCACGTTGATGAGGCTGATACACATGTTCAGGATTTGGCAGTACCTGATCTTGAGGAGTTGGGATACCAGTGGAGTTGAATCTCCATATTGATTATTCTCATACATATGACAGTGTGGTACAGTTGGTTGTGCCGCATTTACAGAGAGATCAGTTATGGGATGGGTTGGCACCATCTCTTGCAGATGGAATTGGCAATTGGATTTGTCCATTCCACTTGGATTATGATGTTTTGAGAGTTTGTTTCTCATATGCTTTTGTATATGGTATTTGTAATCTTGGAGGTTGGAGTTTCATGCGCCAGTTTGATTATGAGTCTTTCTTGGTTCTACTTCTACTGATGTTGCAGGTACTTACATTGATACACAGCAGTACGGAGCATAACTACATCTGGGATCCAGGTGGAGTGAGTAGTTCATTGTTCCGAGATTGCTTGGGGACAAGCAATTTTTGGAGGGGCGGATTGTCATGTCCCCTTTTTCGTGGACATTGACAGGTTTGATGATTAGCTTATTATGTGACCTTCGTAGGCTAATATGATGGATAGAGGGTCATAATGGAGCTTGGCTTGACTTTGATTCACAGAATTTCTACATTTGGTTTTCATTCAGGGTATTTCAGATGCATTGAGCCTGAGCTCCTACTTTTTAGGGATATTTGATATGCAGTGGAGCACCTTTATTTTGGTATGGTCATGTGCAGAATCACTCCCTGATTCACCTGCTTCGATCGGTTTGAGGACCCAACGTATATTGAGGGAGATATTAATATTTGATTGATTTAATCAAATATTAATTATTTGGTCTCATTAATAATTAATTATTAATTATTGATTATTTGGTCTAATTTTAAATTAGAAACCCTAATGCTAATTTAAGAAACCCTAATTAGGGCAAGCATATCTTTTGAGGGTATAAGGGTTTCACATGGAGGCCATTATGGATTATGCATAGATTATTGATTATGGAAAATTGAAGAAATTCTTCTGTGAAGACTGAGCCAAGGGTTCCAGGATTCCATTGCAGTGGAGAACGTTCCCTCTTCATTGTGTGTGATTTAGAGGCTGTGAAAGATCAGCGGATTTATCACCAAATTGAGAGATAGCTTCATTCAGAAGTTATCACAGAATTCCAGGGTTGAGAGATAACTTCACACAGAAGTTTATCACAGAGCTTTCCAGGTATTTTCTTTATTTAGTTTTTGATCCAATAAGTTATATAGAGCTAGATCTTGTATTAGAATCTATATTTGGGAATCAGGCTGTTCAGCAATCAGGGGTTAAGAAGAGGCAGGTTGGCGGCCGTACCACATCCGTACAGGTCCGTACAGATCCGATCAGGCACCGACATCGACAGAGAGAGGGCTTATAGAGATCGACATCGGTCGACTGAGGACCGACATCGGCAGAAAGCCGACCGACAGAGACCGACGTCGGCGAGATATCAACCGACGACGGCGTCTGTGTGTCGACACAGAAAGGCCGAGACCCTTCCAGATTCAGATTTCACTCCCAGATTTGCAAAACACACTGTAATATTCTTTAATTTGTATGCCAGAGACTCAATTGTGTAATCATCCAGAAGAACAAGTAATGAGATCTTGATTTGTTATTAAAAGATTATACTGTGATTTATTTATGCTTATTTGAATATATTCTGCAAGTTTATATTGTGATCAGAGCTTTAGAGTTTATATATTCCCTATTTGAAGGGGACATCACAGTGGTATCAGAGCTTTGGTCTTTGGTATCAGAGTTTTTTGTGCAGATAAGAGAGCCCCTAAGTAAGGGACATCACAGTGGTATCAGAGCTTTGGTCTTTGGTATCAGAGTTTTTTGTGCAGATAAGAGAGCCCCTAAGTAAGGGACATCACAGTAGGATGCACTTCTCATATGCTTGTAGGGAATCTTAAAATTTAGATTGATCATCATCATTGATAATCAACTCCTTTGGGAACTTGGTTGATGGATTTGAATACTAAATTATAATGCTTTAATTGGGTCAGGCTATCTAGGAATAAAGTATCTTTATATTAAGGCTCAGATTTTGGATTCGAAGATGAATTTGTCATTATAGTGAGATGAAATTTGATAGGAGAGATCCAATAAAAGGACAAGGTGGGGAAAGTAGTAGGTGTGAGAAGAAAGAAAAGAGCCTAAATTTGGGAGTCTAAAGATATAATGGTTAATGATATTCCCCTAGGATACTTATGCAAATCCACATTCATACCACTATATTAATGGTGTTTGGTAGTTCACTCATCATTGATTCAAATTTGAGTAAATGGCTCAATCTTCCACTTGATTTCCAAATCTATAGTTAGATTTATAATATATGATTACATATTTATTACTAGATATAGTAAACGTGATGTGGTATTTTAAATTATCCAATTAGGGTCCAAATCCCCACTTCACTAATGTCTACAGTAGGTAGGTACATGACCACCTAATCCTTAAAACTTCCCTAGAGCTCTGAATTTACACCACTTATCACCTCCTGACTGGTCCTCATGTCAATGGTCGATACCTAGGCATATCATAACACTTCATTTCTATATCTTAAAGAGGAATGATATGTTAGTTGGGGACATGTGGCATCCTTTGATTATCCCTATGTTTTGACTTGTACTTCAATATAGTCATATTGGGTCCTTTAAGGGCCGACTTGCTAAACTATCTTATTATGCCAAAAGTTGTGTTGTGATATATTAGGCTCTCCTATACTCTAAAATTTCTATTAGATAAAAGGATACTAACTATTATTAAAATAAGATGCATGGTACTCCCTAATTACATTGAGATCTCTTGAGATATGACATATCTATTAGACCAAGAGACTAACAAATCTAAAAGTAATGAGATCTCATTGGTCGAATCTGATTACTTATGTCCTTTAAGGCACATAGTGTCCTTGATTTGGTTAGGATCTCCCAGGATCTTAAATCTCTATCAGGACTAAGAGATTAACCACTCTACCTCTAGTTGATGTATAATTTATTGGTTACATTAGAATCTCTTAGGATTTGACATCTCTATTAGGTTCATGATACTAGCCATTGTTCTTTGGCATGGGGTGATTGGGTAGAGTACTGATAGCTTCTTATTGGGGTTGTATGTTACTTCTTGATTTCATCAAGCTCTCCTAGGATTTGACATCTCTATCAGGTCTGAGAGACTAAAACATATGATAATAATTTCCATGACACTAATTGATTATGTTAGGCCTCTATTATCTTTTCATAATTTTTTTTATCAAAATTTTACTTGCAAAAAACCTTTGATTAATATTCAGTCAAATATTTTAAAGTCATACAACACCAATATTTCAACACGTGGAATAAACTATGAGAAACATAGAAAATGACTAATTAAAATTAAAAAAAAATATCCACTACTTAAATACTCACCTGGCTAATAAGTAGGCTCTAAAATGCCATATAAGACTCTAGGATCTAATACACTAGGAATAGTTTAAAAACTTCAAGAATTTTTGAGTAAGGAAAATCATACAAAGTTAGCATGTTAAATCTTAAATACAATAAAGTCTATCCTGACCATGGAGTATTGATATAATTGGCCTTGGTTTGTTTCATAGACCTTTAAGGCTTTCAATTTAGATCAATTGGTCATTATCTATACTATTCACTCACAAAAAACTAGGGAAATATGGGATGTCAAAGACTTGGCACAAGTAGAGCTAACTCAAATGAGAGAATGGGTTTGGGAACTCTAGTTTTATGTTTTAAAAAAGGGGTCCTCCATTTCTTTTGAAAAGGGGGCATGCTATCCAATATAATAGTGAAGTACACTATGTATATATAGGAAAATGTAGTTAACCTATTAATCAATCCTAGCTTGGAGAAGATAAATTCTACTTACACTTTTTTTTGTTGATACATTGGATATCTAGGGTCTTAACCAAGATGGATCTGCTTGACCTAACCAAGGGATATCTTACCATAATAAAATCACTAGAGAGTATTACAAAGCCTCTAGTCAAGCAACACCATGCAATAACCCTAGCCAGGTGGCACACATTTGGGGTAATAAACATAAAAAATTAAACATGCATAAGAGAGTTCTAATTAATTTATTTATATATAAAATAATAATCCATGGAGAGTAATATATTAAAAATCAATTATTTATTCTAATTCTATTTAATAAAATAGAGGAGTAAAGTTAGATACACTTACCTTGAAGATGAACGTGTCAAGACTTAATTTCTCTCTTAGCAATCTCTCTAGCATAATGAAGTGATGTTTCCTACAGATTCATGTTCACACATGCCAAATAATATTATAAAACATGTAAAGGAAGATAAATATATTAAATTACACCTACACAAATTATAATCATCAAATAATTATAATTAGATAGGAAAACTAAAGGTGTTGGGAATGTGGAAGCAACATAGAGGCACTAGCAGTCATAGTGTTTGTTCATAGAGTAAAAACCACCATTATGAAAATCATTAACATGGAATAGAATACCATTAATACTAATTTAATCCACAAAAATCATTTAACTTAACTTTACCCCACCTATCTGTACCATCTACAAATTGGTTGATTTCTTTAACCTATCCAAGAGAGTGAAGAGAGAGATAGATCAATTTTCACCATTTTGGGACCTATAAAATATTATCAATAATGAAGATGAATTATGAGGATTTAAATATACCTATTTGAATTATCCACACATGCTAATATTGTTATGAATCTATTTAACTAATTAAAAATGACATGTTTTATAGTTAAATTGCTTTGCATGTTGAGCCTACAATTATCAATTACATAATAGTTCCCCGACACTAAATTGACACCTTGTATATTGGATATTCTATTTACACTTTTCCTTTTGTTATAAATTTTAAAACTAATTATATAACCCAAAAGATGGCCTAATATGACATAAGGATAATTTAGGCAAATGTGACCAAGATGAAACATAATATGAGACCTCATTTATGATCATGATGAACATTTTAAGACCTATGACACCCTATGGAAGTTTTAAATTTTATGGGGATTGAATTATTTTACTATGGGTCAAATTCATCAATAATACAATCATGAGGCAACAAAGAAAGGGGAATCTAGCCCTAAATGTAAGGAGGTATCTTGGTAGTATTGTATGTATTTTATAAATTATTTGTCTCATCATCATTAGAATCCACAAGAGTGACTTGTAGATCTGGATTCATATTTAAAAATTAAGGTAAAGAAGTACTATTAATTTTTGGAATAATGAGAATTTGATATTGAGATTTAGGATTAAGAAGTTGAATACTCCATGGGTGACGATTGACCTCATGTTTATACCACTTTCCATTGTGAATAACTTAATACATTGGATTCTGGAAGAGGCAATATCCCTCAAGCAATGAGTCTATGGGTGTCCTAAGAGTATATTATAATATAATGGTAAATTGATGACCATAAACTTAGTATGTATAGTTTTGGGTCTAATATTAAGAGGGAGTCAAATACAACCAAGTGGTTTTTGATTGGTATTGTCAAATCCACAACATGTTAAATGAGTTTGCTTGAGATGATATTTGTTATATCCAAGTTATTGAATGAGGAAAAGATATTTCACATTAATTCCTAACCTTGCATCTACTAGTACCTTATGAATGAGGGTGTTATTAATGGTTATTTTGATAAAGTGAGGTGGATAATTAGTTTGAAAGAGAATTTCATCATTAATCATGTCTTCTTCAATGAAATCTATGGAAGGTTTTGAACAAGGGAAAATAGATTCAATGGTATGAAATTCTATTAGTTGAGGCTCATGAGAAGGTTGTTCATATTTTAAGGAATATTGTTCTTAAATTTATTAGAGTTGTTAAATTATGAATTTATGATGATAGGGAGAGGTGTAAACTAACTACATGAGAGGAATTTTTCAAAACATAGAACTAAGTTACTCTAAGAAGTTCTAAAGAGTTTTGGAAGAGGAAGAACCAGCATATGGCTTGGATAGTAAAATATGTTTATGAAGAAGAGAAGTGGATAGAGGTTTGGATTGAGGAATTGGTTCTTCATTGGTTTCTAAAGGTAATTAGTGATAGTAGTATTTTTGAGAAGTTTCTCTTCTAATGATGGTTTCTTTGGTTTGGTAATGGGATCTTTGTGGGTTAGTTTGCATTGTTAATTGACTTTAGTTATATTTACATATTAAGAATTGGTATTGTATTGATCATAATCAATGTCAATCACACAAATATCCTTGTTTGATTATTAAGGGTTGGATGTAAATAAAGTTTTGGGATTATTAGAGGAAAACATTTTCAAAGATTATTTATTTTGAGGCATTAACATAATCTAGATGACAATTTTTTATCATGGAATTATGATTAAATGAATATCCTAGCATAAGAGAAATAGAATTTCTTGTAATGTCCTGACATGTTTCATAGGAATAATTGATATCAATGTGAAATAAGCAAAATGATTATGATCGTATTATTTAGTGGGATGATTAAGATATGTAAATGGCTTAGAAGGCACTAAAATTTATTTCATTTGTTGCATGATTAATGACATATAGGATGATTAGAGATTTTTTGATTTGGATACTCTTGGTTTGGGTTGATGAGGATTACCATATATCATATTGGTTGAATTTTTTAAAGATACATTGATGATTTTAGTGTTAGGTTAAAACTATTTCTTTAGGAAGTCTTGATGCTTAGCTTGGTCAAGAGCATGATTTAATGTTTTGGGAGTAAAAGTTCAAACCTTGTATTGGAGTGAATATGTTAATGTCATTATGAAGATTTCAAACATTTTATTTTTAGTCACATTATGATCAACCTTTTAATCAAAATATTTCCATAATTTGATAAAATCATGAGCTAATTCAATAGGAGATTGTTTAGCATTTATGAAATGACTTAGACAATTTTTAGATAGATCATTATGTTAGAATTTTTAAAATAAAATATTAACTAAATAGTCAATTTACCATATAGAATGTTGAGGAAGTTGGTTATACCATTATAATACATCAATAGTGAAGGTTTTAACTAAAAGTTTAGTTGTGGTGAAGGTATTAGTTTGGATCCACTCTTTATAAAGATTATTAAATGCCTTAAAAAAAGATGCAACATCTTTAGTTCCATCATATTTAATATCTATGTATTTATTACCAATATCAATGGATATAATGAAAGGGGATAAAGGCTCATTTTTTATGTCTTTAATAATCTTATTATGCATGATAGGTTGGGGAATAACATTTCTTGTGGCATCTTGAAGAGGTGGAGAGATAAAATTATGATTATTTTGGGGAAGTAAAATGGGAGGTTGATTATCCATCTTTATCAAATGAAGTTATAATTACATCATTTAAGAGGTATTATATGTTTGTATTATGTTCATTTGTTTCACCATTTATGTAATAATTTGAGTTGTATCAATTGGTGGGATGGTGTTGGTAGGAGGATTCCCTAGTTGGTATTAGGGGGAGGATTACTAGGTAGTATATTTATTATTGGGTTATTATATAGGCTTGTATCAATCACCACCACATTATGGTAATATGTTTGAAGATGAGAATTATTTTTATAAGTATGAAAATAATTTGATCCAAAAATCTCATATGTTAGAGTGATTTGAACCATATTGCAATCAAAATATGAGGGAGGGTAAGAGGTGGTCCAAGAGTGAGGATTCTCTTGGGTAGTGAAGGTAGGAAGAAAATAACATCCCATATAGAATCTAAATGGATTTAAGTTGTTCAAAAATATTACAGTAGGGGATTTTATGATGCTTGAAGGAAGAATCTAAGATCAAGAAATAAGGAAGATAAATAGAGATAGAGTCATCCACACACAATATAGTATTGACCAACAAGTACAAGGTTGAATAGGTTGACAGAGTCTATGAGAAAGATTCATAGAATAGGATGAAAAAGACATGTTATAACTAGTTAACTATGTCTTGTATATAATAAATCTAGAACATGTTAAAAGGATACATAATCATATGATTTGATTGTGTACTGCAGATGAAGAAACTAAATAGATGAAAAAGATACATAGTTGGATAGTCTGACTATAAACTTAAAAGGGGTAAACTAAATAGGATGATAAGATACATAGCCATATAAGGTTACTATGTAATGAAGGTAAATAATACTAATAGTCTGTAAGAGACTGTGTTGAAAAGGATGATAATGTTCTAAAACTAGAGAAATATTTTGTAAGATAATGTCTAAGAAAATAAAATGAAGCATTCAAGAAATTAGATCAATGTGATTGACCCAATTAGAACACATAGCAAAAAACTTGTGCTAACATTAGTTAATTCTAGTTTTGTAATAAAAAATACAATGATCAAAGAATAAGAAACAACTTGAATGTAAATGCTAACTAATTATTCATCCCTAAGTGCTGTTAAACTATAACAAAATTTTAAATTAATGTGATAAGGAATTGACTATAAGAGAGAATAAGAAAGCAATTTATATATAGTTATAGGTATTTTAGGTTGAAAGGGATCTGTATTTGTGATGATAATGGCTTGGTATTAGGGCGTACCCCTCACTTCAAAATCTTGTAGTGATAAGGATTTTGGGTTCTTTTCCAATATATACCATTAACCATGTGTTTATATTTGACTATAAAACCAAGTTGGCTTCTCGCTTGGTGATAAAATCCAAGTAGGTAGACTTTGGGAAGACAAATGTTTAATATTTTTTTGTGTAAAATTATTTGGAAGTTTTTAAAAAAGGTAAAAATAGTGTGATTAAATTGTTAAATTGAAAAAACACATAATTAATCTATGTTTTTTCTCTAAGAATGTAAGCAACTAAAATGAAAAGTAAATTATTTACTAGAAAAAATAGGTTAATTCATTTGACTATAAAGATTATAAATTTGGTTCATGTGATATTGTATTTAAACAATATAGAATATAATCGATAGGGTCTCTAATATTTTTTTATAATCAAGATCTAGAAGAACACAATCTAATAGGTTGACTATGTATTTTAGAGAGAAGACAAGCTATAGAACTATGTTGAGCTATTTGACTCAATTTGTTGTAGGGTTAAAATTTTATAGACTATAAACTTGTGAAAAATATTAATATTAATGAAAAATAGAAATGACAAAGAAAGTAAGAATGAACCTTCATATGTTTGAATATGCTTAGATTGTAAAATTTTATGCTATGATGCCTATGTTTTGATTCAAATACTCTATGACTAGAGTCCACTAACTTGATGACATTTTCAAAACTTGTGTGCTGAAAACAATCTACAAAAAAGTTGACTGGCTCGACTATATATGCAAACCTATATGCTAAAAAAGAAGAATTACAAATAGAGTCAACTAGATTGACTATGTATGTAATTCTATAATTAAAGAAAAATATTTTGTTGAACTAATTGATCCTGTCACCTTTAATTGGATAATACCTACACAAAAAGAGCAGAGTCATTTCAAAGTGACTACTGTTAAATTTGCACACAAACTATTAAAATATTATCAATAGGTTTGATATAATAACAAAAAATATAAGCATATATAAGATGATAATTAAATTAATGTGTGAAATAAAACCTATAAGGGTTTAATTCAGATCAGGTTCACCATAATGTATACAAAGGAAAATATAACTAAACTATTAATCAATCTTAGATTGGAGAATATAAATCCTACTTACATTTTTGTTTGTTGATACATTATATATTTGGGGTCATGACCAAGATGGATTTTCTAAACCTAACCAAGGGATATCTTACCATAATAAAATCACTAGCGATGTTTCCAAAGCCTCTAGTCAAGAAACACCATTCAATAACCCTAATTAGGTCCTATGTTTTCATATTTACTAAATAAATGGAAAGTTAAGAAAAATTTAATCTAGTGCTCACCAAATCTTGTGGTACAAAGTAGGGGTAATAAACATAAAAAATTAAACATGCATATGAGACTTCAAATTAGGATATGTATAGATAAAACCCTAATCCATGGAGAGAGAAATATATTCAATAGCCATTACTTATGCTACTTTTATATACTAAAATAGAAGAGTTAATCTAGAGATACTTACTTTGAAGATGAACCCATCAAGACTCAATCTATCCATTGGCCAAAGGTCCTTTGCAATAGGTTGTTTTGGTTTGTAAGCATTAATGAGAAAGGACTAAGCATCCAAGATTTTTCCACAAGATAAGATTATTATCCAAGTGTATACCCTATGTAATAACTCCTCAAGTAGAATGGTTGAAGAGCATATTGTAATAAAGCACAAATGAATAATTAACTATGTTCTCTATAGGAAATGGAAAAATGAATGTGTATATATAGATGAATATAAACCTAAACCTTTTTGAAATTTTAGCCACAGGGTTTTCCCAACTCACCTATGTATCATTATTTAATAAAAATAAGTTAGGTCCTGGTCTGGGTTGGCTAAGGTTAATCTAGACCCATAATATGTTTTAACAGATTAAATATAAGGTCGACCTAGGCTAACAGTGTACTATAAACTAAAAAAAAGGGTTTTAGCCTTAAGAAGGAGCTAATTAAGGTGATGAATTAATTGGAGGAGTGTGTAAGTGAGGTGTCAAAGCTTAGATAAGTTTATTAGAAAAGGTTGGATTGACAAAAAGTGGTGGTATAGGGTACAAAAATATTATAAAGTACCAATAGTCTTCCCACCCCTTTCCTAATGCACCCTTTAAGGAATGAACTTAGAGATATTGAGAATTGATGGGTTATTACAAGAGAGAAAGCATGAATAATTATTAAAGTTTGAAATTACTATGTGTATACATAGTATACATAAAATATAACACTCTAAATAACATAAATAATATAAATTAATGTATACTAAGTTTATTAATCTTAATACAATCAAGGGAATGGTCATATAAATATATAACATGTATAGTGACCCAATACTTCTCTTACGTAGGCATTCCCCCAATGTAGAGAGGTAGCCCCTGGGTGTAAGGAATGCCCCACATCTCTATATACAGTGTGATATGTAACTTGTATGTATTCATCCCAATCATATATACCATGAAAATAATATGCATATAAATTGGATATGTAATCTACCATGCATGTACGATAAATAACATAAATTAGTCATGTAAACTAGAAACATATTCATGCATAGGTCATGATTTTTTTTTAAAGTTATTTTCATGCTAACCAATGATCCCATCAATTTTATGCTCACATTTAGGTCATGAATTAATTATGTAAAATGTTTTCCATCTTAGAGTATTAATATATATATTTGTATCATAATCTAAGAAGTGATCTCATGAGTAACATATCAATCATTATCATCATAGCCCATATGATGATTTGTATGTCATGTAGATGTATAAACCATAGAAACATATGAACCATGTTATACACACAAAGTATAATATTATGTTCACTATAGAACACATAGCATGATGTGTAGAACTAATGTAGGAAGTGATTAATTGGGTAATCTCTTCTATGTAACCTTAATATACATATAATGAACTAAAAACTAATAAAATCATCATTGAGGACTATTAAATACCCATGTATAATGAAATTGTACATGTTTTATAATAGGCTAAGGGTTAGATTTATAAGGAAATGTGTCTGGATGATACAAATGGGCCCTACCCTAAGTGGTAGTAGAGTGGTCCTAATATAGGGTTTCATCTTTCCATAGAATCCTTTTACTATATTTGGTGTAATAATCAAATCCTCATGTGTGTATCTAGGGAGTTTGGGAATTTCCATTGTGTAAACATTTTCACTTGATACATTGTCCACCATGACACTATGTACAGGGTGTGAATAAATTAAATCACAAATAAATAATGATACATTAATATAATCATAGTAAACAATTTAGTTCTCATAAAATATGATAGTATTTTTATATACTTATGTGTCCTTAAGTGTACCATTAATGTTACTATTTTGACATATTTTAAATTTAATGATCTGAATAAAATAAAATGTGAGACTATTTAGATTGTATAAAATATGTCTAAGTTATGTAGATCAAAAAATATAAAGTAGATTAAAATTTATTAATTACACTTAATATTTATAGAACTAACAAAGAGGATAGGGTACTTAGATTTATCTTGTTATGTTCAATTCCATGTTAGTGTCAAGTCATCATAAATGCCCTAAATTTTATATATGGTTTTTCAAATAAGGGGGATGATTGTCAAATTATGTATAGAATATTATAATAATGCTCAAACACCTATGGATAAATATGTTTCATTATTGATATAGTTATCATTTATGTTATAATTGGTTTATTATACCACAAATAACTTTCCCTATCTATCAGTATGTTTCATGTGCAATTTTGGAGGCTCTATCTTATGTGTAAATTCAAATTTATTTTCCTTCACCTTGAAACCTTGGATACACTTTCAACACTTGAATTAGCCTATAAAATGGGTTAAAAATATTATTTTTATATCCCCAACCACAGCCCACTATATGGTTGACTGTTTTCTATGCTCCAATATTCCAAATAGGGCTTAAACTGCATGTAGTTATCCCACCTATGCAGATGTGTGCTCAATAATGATCCACTAATATTTATGCAACTTGTTTGGCTTTTGAAACTTGAACATATGTAAATTTTACCTTTATTTAGGGGTTAATACTTGTATTAATGGATATTCCTTTGATTTTTTTATTTTTTATGCTTTAGGGTAGTGCCTCAAGAATGTATAGATGTATTGATTAGTGTGAAATTGACTTTGTAGGTTATCCTCAACTAAGTGATAAATATAAATAGGCTTAGGATTGATTTTATTATATATCCATGTGTCTAGGTAATTACCATCCATAATATCCATGTGAAAAATGTCAGGTGTCTCAAGATAAGGGTGTTAATTTAAAACCTAGTCATTTGGATAACTTGGGACACCTCTAGTGAAGGTGAACAATATTAGTAACTAGTATCATTTGAATATTTATGAACCTATTTAAGATGGATAAGAAAATTATTTATATAATAGTGATATTATACTTAGGATAATTAAATATTTAGTACAAAAAACTAGGGGGATCCTATATTTTAATGAATAAAAATAAATGAGTTCAATCTCATAGATAGATAGGTGTCTATGAGAGACTGTGAGAAAGAGTAAATTATGTATACATAAGTCATGTATGTTAAATATTAGTCAAAAGTAACATTTTAAAGTATCTAGTACAAAATTTATGTGTCTATAGTTCCTCTTATTCAATATTTTAAGCATAAAAAATAGGAGGATATATTATTTAAGTCATATGCACCTCATGATTATTCTTATTATCATTTTTTGCATGATTTAGAAAGGGATCAAAAAATATTTTCAAATTTTCATTCCAATTAATCTATGCCCATAAATCATTCATATATGTGATAATATCATTTATATGAATAATATTTCATTTATTAAGTCTTGAATATTATGTCTTAATCCAAAAAAATTGTTCAAGTGTCTCATACAGCTCTGATAATCGCATTATGCATTGACATCAAATGCATTAAATGTTTCCCTATTCATATCAACATTTGTTTAGGTAATGAAGATATTATATTTAATTGAATTAACATAGATAATATATTATGAGGAGACTTAGATAATTGTATAAATTAACTCCTTTTTAGAGCTAATAAAACAAGTTTATTAGTAGTTTACGACATCACATTAATTATGAAGTTTGCCTCATTCCTATTATCATTTGATTTGGACTTAAAAGTTAATTTTATATAAAAAAATTAAACATAATTATTTAAAGTATTGGACCCATAATTTATCTTATTCATACCAAGGATAATAAAATCAAGGTCATTGACTATATGGCACAAGTTATCAAAAGATTAAAATTTCTTGAATATAAAGTAAGATGTAGTAGAAAAATACAATTTTTATTTAATATGTCTTGAAACTCATTATAAATAATAGGCTTTTTAATTTTAGATAAAACTATTTTGTAAAATAAGTACATCATTGATGGGTTCATCAGGTCCTTAATTAAGTTTTATAATCCAAGCATAAGATGGCTTCTAACTTATGGTGATTTAAATGTGTGCTAAGAACTAATCCACTAAAGGATTGAAGGCATGAACTATTTGGAAGGGGAGGTCATATAAGCATCACAACACATAGTATATAAGACTCTATGGAAATGACTTATTTAATAATTTGTTATTATATAACATGTTATGTGATTTAACATTTTAGGGTTTAACTATGTAAAACCTTGTTTAGATTAAAGCACTGAGATGTCTAAATAAGTTAAATAAATTGTAATAATTAAGAACTAATTTGAAATAGAATTTAACCTTATTTGAATTTCAAAATATATAAATATTTATCCATAAATAAATACTTATTTGGAAATTTACTATCATAGATGATCTAGAGTTCAAGAACTAAGCTCTAGATAATTTAAAGTGTCATCAATAGGATTTTGGTATCTATCTACTCACTAGATAGTAACACCCCATTTGGATAGTATCACCATGATTATGTAGTGTCTTCAATGTGGTGTTAATGTCATATTTTTAGGATTGTTCCTATTTAATAGGAGCACATGATCCTATGTTTTTATGTCTTGTTCCTACTTTCACAAAACTTAGAGCTCTATGTTATGCCTAGAAAGCTTGATTTAGTGTGTAAACCCTAATTCTCCTTAGAAGTATGGCATGATAAATAATTTTATGTTTTTTATGAGTATAGTTTGGACATCCTCAACACCCTATTGTGAAGATATTTTCCTACGTACCAATATTCTAATGGGGGATCAAGCCCAATTTAGTTCTCCCACCTAGTGCTTGATGAAAGTGTAAGTGAATTCTAGAATGAGAGTGGACTTGGTGCCTTGAATGTTCTTGATATTTTAAATATTTTAAATTTGAGACAAGGGCTGCTATAGATGGTATTATACAAAATTAGGAAAGAATATGGATAAAATGCCCTAATTTTTTTCAACTTGTCTTTGGTTTGATTGTGATTTTGAATATATTTTCCATCTAGTGAATTGAGGTCAATTAGACTTGTATTTATAGAATTATGTATCTTTTGTAGATAATAAATTATGATTAGGCAAAATTTAAGAGGGGAACACATTTTAAAAAATTATATTTTTTGGAATATCTATGTTTAATAACATTAGTGCCCAGTTGGGTAAACTAACACCATGTGGTTGTAGTGTTCCAAATGTGGCACTAATGTCCACTTAGGATACTGCTAAACAAATTGGGTTTAGATCTAAGAAGATAGTTTTGGGACTATGTTTTGACTAACTTTAGGTGACTATTTTGAAAAATTAATATGTATAGGGGAGGTCGGTCTTGTTTTAGTCTAATAAAAAAAATAAAAATAACAAACTAAAATCCTAGCACCTCTAACCTAGACACTAGGGAGAGAATAGGTAAAAAACATATAAATAAAATAACAACTAGAACATAAAATAAAACACTCTTTTACCTTCCTTTGAGCTCAAAATGGATAGATGAAGTGGCTAATCTTATGGATTAATAAATATTCATCAATGGAGCTTTATTGTCTTTATGTTTCCTTAGAACCTTGGCTTGGTTGTTTAGCTTATGATTTTGGCATGGTAACATTACTTGTAAAGCTTATCTCTCTCCAAATTAGCATTATAACTTTGGATTATGATATATTAAACATCAATAGGTATGTCCTTAGATTTATAGCCTCAAAATTTAACTCTCACCCAAGGTGAGTTAAGAATGAATTTAAATATGGAATGGGTTCAATCTAACCCTAGGTGAGTTGAGACTAACTCTAGTTGAGTTATAATTTATCATGTATTTATGATTTTTAATTACTAGGAATGGAGCTCAAATTATATATTTTGATATATTTTGGAATATATTAATAACTCATAAGGAAATGATGGAAAGGCTTGACATTTTGAATTTTAGAATTTCCATTTTTAGATATTCATTAATTGTAAATGGATAATTCAACTAAGCATCTAATATTTTTTAATTAGATGATTTAATTTGATTATAATTTTAGATATTTTAATATTTTTTCAATTACCCCACTTAATGGGTCCATAGGAAAATTTGATATTTGTTATGTTTCAAGTTCATTAGGGATGAATCTATGAGAGGTTATTATTGCATATGGGCTAGTATTCCAAATAGGGATGCATCAACATAACTCTGATCATTGATGAGTGATGCACAATCAAAATTGGGATGTTCAGTGATTCCTAGGCTTAATTTTCAATGTTTGATAGGAACCAATCTGAAGTTTAGTTGAAATCCAATTGTGGCAAGAATTGGGTGTCTACAACTATGGTCTATGTAATAACTAGAAAAGTATGTCTAAGACTATAGGATACGTCTAAGACTAAGATAAGAATAGGGTAACTAAATAAACACTCTTATAATCTAATTATAACTTTTAGGCTATTACATTCCCCCTTATGATAGTAATGTAATAAAGTGAATTGACTAATATAAAGGGAAAAATGCACTTGGACTTACCTTGGAAGTGAATCCTATACAACTAAGTCTGAGTACATGAATATATCTATGCATATGTGAAACATGATCCAAATAAATGTACTATAATGAAACATGAAAAAATCAATCCTTACTGAAGAGATGATAAAAATCAAAAGACTATGTTGAAATAATGTAACTGAGTAATGTTGAGTAAAGAGAGAGGAAAACAAAAAATACACCTCATTGTGTATGTGAACTAATGTATGAACTCATGACAACATGTGTGTGTGAGTGTATATAGTGATCATATCATTGAATAACTTGGAATGAGTTGATGGCTTGTTTAATCCTCATATGGGTGGTTTAATAACTCAAACTAGTTTTGACTCCATCATTTCCCACCCCTATTCAGTGAATCTTGATATTTGTGAATAGATTGGATAAGACTATAAGTGTGTATAACCCTCTCATGTAGGTAGCTCAATAACTCAATTATGCCATGAATTCATAATTTCCCACCTATGTGAGGTATATGCATCTTTAACTATATTATACAAAGTGATTAAAGTATATAATCAAGTAAATCTAACTGTGTATGCCATCTCTACTACCACTTAGGTATATTAGGTAGCTTTGGGCCACTTCGGAATGCCAACCACTATAGATGGATAAGGGAATGAATCTGGTGACACTGTGGAATGTGATATCAAGTGTATAAAATGTAGATAGTGACATGTAGTTTTCCATTACATTTGATCAACCTATGTGTAGCTGAGTATATGGAGTTTTTCATTACATGCCCCCAATTTGGTATATGAGTATACTAAATTTCAATAATGTAATATTTGAAATTGTGTAATTAAACTAAATGTGGGAGTGATCATTCCATACATTATGACCTTGAATTTGATCAAATGGTATTAATATGAGATAAATTAAATGCATTTGAGCTAAATTTGAACATAACTATCAAACATATAACTATATCAATGCAAATCTATATTATAACCAGTGTAATAGTCTAGATGATCTAGACTATCTTAAAGTTAGGGCTAATAAATAGTAATGACCTAAAGTGGATAGAATCACCCTATGGTGCTAGTGTCCCAATCTAGGTTTTAATGTTTGCCTCATCTAATTTTGGATTAATTTGAACTTAATTCCGAGTCTTTGTTCTATTTTGTCTACCCTATGTTTGATGTCTAAAATTAATCCTGTGTTTTGAAATGTATCTATGAATAGAAATGTAGGATCTTGATATTTGTGACAAACCCCTATGAATTCCCCATATTTTAAGTGTAGTTATGAAACCTATATAAGAACTTCCATCTAAATATGTAGCTTTGCCAAAGGTGTTAGCTAAAACATATGCATGATATTCCAATACATTGTATAAACATAACATTAGAATGTAAATAAATCTAGGCATAAGTTGGTAATGTAAGATGTATGTTGTAATATAGCATTACACAAGGGTGTTAAGATAGATGTAATCAAAGTGTAAGGTAAAAAATATGAGTAACTACATAGGGGTATGGGGCATGATGTCCATCATGACACCCAAGTAAGAAGGGTAAATGTATGAGATCCATCATGGCATTGAAAACTAGTGTGTGTGACATGGAGAATGCATACATATCACTAAATATGAGAATTAAGACATATAAGGACATGTTGAAATGTCCACATACATAAGCAACAAATAATTAGCATAGATCCACATAGAAGGACATGTTCAAATATCCACACATAGAAGTAGGAAATCACACACAAGGGACATGGTCACATGTCCAATGCATAAAAATAAAGAAGTGGTGTAGATCCAAATACAAATGGCATATTCAAATTCCCTCAAAGATGGAAGAATCATAGGAAATAGAATCAAGTCTAATCTAGGAAAAACTAAAAATGAAAGCAAGTATAATTATGTAGTAAAAATATATGTAGATGCTAGGATACATATATAATGAGTCTAACTAGTTATAATCAGGAAAAAAATTGAGCAATGAGGAATAATGATCAATATCAAGATAAATCAATGCATAAAAAGAATATATAGTATGTAAAGATAAAACTTGGTTATAGCAATTATGTAGGAGATGCCCCCAATGGGTAGATGTATCAAATCTATAAACCTAGATTAGTGTAAATGCCCCCAATGGGTATATGCTAACTAGTTTGGATCAATGTAGTGGACTAAATTCCTATCTAAAATCTGTAAGCACTCAACATGAATAATTGGAGCATATGTGTATGATAAAATGGATTATAAAAGGATAGATAGAAATATGCAATATCTAGAAATTACTAAAAAGGTAAACATAACAATGCATACAATCTATAAAATTTGAAGTTTTGAAATATTTAAATATTTTTATATTTTAAAATATTATATTGTTATTATTTTTAGTATAATCTATGTATAAGTAAATGAAAATAAACTATGTACAAGGAGAAAGTGAGATAAGGAAGTATGTAAAAGGTTAGGAACCATACTAACCAATGAGTCTCATGAGAGACTCAATATCACCATGACCTATGTTGAATAGTGGAACCATGATCGTGCATGTAGTGTGAAAGGTAAACTATGAGCCCATGATCTATTATTATATACAATCTAAGACTAAAGATACTTAAGTGGTGATGTTATGATTTTGTGGCACTAATTGTGATACCCTATGAATTATATGGGTCATAAGGCCCCATCTGGTAAAAGAAGAATCTATAGGTGATTTAGGTGCTCTGTGTTGAGAACCCCTAAACCCCAATAAAACTTATCTTGGAATAAAATGAGTAGAGGAAGGTCCTATATAATCAATGGCATATCCCTGATGTAGGGTTCTCTCTAATGATGGTCTTTAAGGGAGATTATATACACATGTAGATACCATAGAAGTAGAATTGTCCTAATTTTATGAATCTAATAAATAATGTGATGTATGCATATGAGCTTTAATCTCTACTATAATTGATAGAAATGTAATATTTGGTAATGTTAGAATTTTAACTAGTGTTAGTTATGGAACTATAGATAGAAACTATGATAGAACTACCTATGGGATGGGAGAGGATACTCATATGACACACCCTCAACCTTAACCACCTAATTATCATGTATATACATCAAGCATCAATGTACTATAGATGGGATGGATTAGAGCTGCTATAGCTATGGTATAACCAATAATATATCAAATACACCTAAACTAGGTACTACTAGGAACTTAGTGGCTTTGTGTGTTGGTCTAATCTATAATGGAAGCACAATCTCCCCAATGGAGATCTGATTGTGGCCACTGAAACCACCAATGAATGTATATATGGGGAATATATCCCTCTCTATGTAGCCCAACTTCTATAAGAGTTTCATGGTGCACATGATTATGCTTGACCCATTATCAACCATAACACTATGAATAGGATTGTGGTTTATATATTCTCATATGAAGAGTGCACATAAATTTGTGTCATCATCCATAATATATGGATCTAAAAATGTGATACATGGCCTAGGTGTCATTGTAGTGTGATACATGCCATTAATGTTTTGTAGTAGATGTGTCTCCTCTATAATTATGTTATAAGAATGTGGTGGTGTATATGTCTGGTCTATATAGTGAACACCTAATGTGCGCCCTATCTCATAAGCTATATACTTTGGGGAAGGATCTAAAAATATCTTTACTACCTTTTCCTCTATTTTCTATTATTTTAGTGCCTTTGTGGGTGTGCCCACATCAATAATGTTAACCTCAATGAGATCTTGTATCTTGTTCTTTAGGTGAATGCATCTATTTATCATGTGTCTTGGTACCATGTGATACTTGTAGAATATATTTGAATCATAACTATTTGGAAGAGGTCATGTTATATCAACCCATTTATGTGTAGGTAGAGATAGGACATTGCATTCCAATAGTTATTGTATAACTCATGTTGGTGACTTTAAAATATTAGTGAAGACTTTGTATTGACGAGAGGATAAAAGCAATCTAGGAGAAGGCTTATAAGTTGCATTGACTATGGCATTTTTATCACTTTTGTTTTATGTGGACCTAAATGTATGTGATGGTTTGTTTGAACTCTTACTATTTGATTATAATCCATTTGTGTAATTGAGTTTGCCCATTGTTAAGATCTTAACCTCTCTTTCCTTGACTATGTGGCACATATCATTAAATGTGGGAAACTTCTTAAATAAGATATATTCATGTATTTCTAGTAATAGATTTTTTTTAAATATATCCTAAAGTGCTCTATTTTATATGGGGATAATCAATTTGGATAATATCATCTTGTATCGTAAGACATAATCAATGATAGGCTCATTTGACTTTTACTTTAACTATTCAACTTATGCATATGATATCTTATCATTGATGTTGATAGAGAAGTGTAATAAGAACATTTCATCTAGAAATTTTAATGCCATTATAGATTGATTGGGTAAATCATAAAACCACTATAGGGCATAATCCTTGAGACTGCATGGAAATAGCTTCATAAGAAGCCAATCATTGCACACCTAGCCCAATCATGTTATGTGAAAATTATAAAGTGATTCTATGGGTCACCATTGCCATCATATAATGTGAGCTTGGGTGCCATAAAATTAGATTTAAAAGGAGTTGTCACTATCTGATGTGCCAAAGGTATATACAAGAGAATGTTGAAATCTAAGACATGTAATGGCCTAGTTGCTCCCTTCTTGAGATGTAATACCTTATACTGTGCTTGAGACTTAGATTTCACCTTGGCTAAAATTATAAGTGTTCAAGTCCTACACTAAAACCTAGTCCAACATGGGAATGGCCCTATGTTGTGGGTTACATAATGTTGGGTTAAACCTCTAGGATTTTTAATGAGGCTATCTCCTATGATGCATCACTTAGTCTATTTACACTAAAACATACCCATTATTGGGATGAAAAGTGAGAAAAAATAATTGAAATGGAAATCTAAGCTAATGTTGGTAATGCACCTAAAATTATTTTTCATCCACTCTTACTTGAGCTTATAAAAAACTAATGAAATACAAAAAATTACTACATCTACAAATCCAAAGTCTCTTATGCATCAATATTTCATGCAGAGGTTCATATATTGATCAAAACTTGAGGGAAGTGATGGAGAGTCCTGATTCAAGGAACTATCTAGTCAATGTATCCACATTCTAGCTTTAATCAAATGATATAAAACACTAAACATGACCTCCATAATAAGTTAACTAGTAACTAGGCAAGATTAGGACTTGACAAGGGAGAGATTTCTACCACATATGCAAATCAAAATAACATGGACACACTATACCAGAATAATGAAATTTGAAAATATTATTATACTCATCTTAAGAGGTTACAAAGTTCAATCTTGGAAGAGTCTAGTCATGCCCAAGATAGGTATTAACTATAAGGCTTAGAATCATATATATATATATATATATATATATATATACACACACATACATATATACATATATATATACATGTATATATATATATACATGTATATATATATATATATACATATATATATATATATATATATATATATATATATATATATATCAGAATGGGAATGAGAGAGATGGGGAACATGCATCAGAGAATGGAAGAGTCATTAATGATTAAGAAATGTGGTGGTAGTTCATTGATTATTTTTTAAATGCATGCCTTCTTCCAATCAGGACTAATCCTTTGTTAATAAGCTAACTTTCATTTTCTCTAATAATATTCAAGCTTTCGCATTGGCTGAGAGATCCACTAGAAGACAAGGGTTTGTTTTGCATGATGATTCATGACTAAGTCTATTGGAGAAAAGATCTTTAAAATATGAATATAATCAACACTCCAACTACTTCTCCAAACACTAACCCTCTTTATTTTGATTCTCCATGACATCTCCATTTTCTTCATTATGATGGCAAGGTCTGCATATCCTTGGGCTTGATAAATCCATCACCATGTCTACTTTAGTGAATGTTTGTCGGAGCTATGAACATATAAAAATATGAGACACTCTTTAATTAATCACATATCTACCCCATTTCATTATCTAAGCATATATTTCTTATATATATTGAAAACCAATCTCCTTCATTGGTTTTTGTATATCTATTATATCAATGTAGACCTATAAATCACATAGTTTCCTTCTTGATCTCTACATTAGGTCTAAAATAGACCTATCCTACCTCTAAACCCTATGGAAGTCAAAAACTCATTATATGCATAGTCATAAAATAATATTACAACTTTGGAAAATGGGTTTGACATGTTCTAAATCTTTGACCAGAGGTCTTGAGCTATGCCTTAATGGTGACCGATCTTTATTGGTAATGGAGCTTTACCATTAACAACCTTGACTATATAGCTATGTCTACCCAGTGATGTTCACTAAAGATATAATGGTGACATATTCCCATTAAAAAATTAGTCTTGGGTTGACCTTGGTCACATGTTTGACCTCCTCTTGAAGTCCTTAGATTCAACTTTTAATTCTAGCCATTGATCTTAATCTGAGCCCTTTTATATTGTGTCAATTGTCAGCTCCTTGTTTTCTCTATAGGATCCTATTGACTCTTTTACCTCTTACACACCATAGATCTAATTTTTTAGATTAAATTAAATCCATATATCTTATAACAAATTAATGTTCTTGTGACACTTGGTAGGAGCTTGTTCATCCTTAAGATCCTTTGAATTTTTGATTCCTCACTCACCATTAGATCTATATGTACAAATGAACATGCATCATTGATTTTCCTAGGCCCACTAGAATATATTGGTTAAAAATCATGATTGGAACTCTATCAAGACACCCAAAATATTTCCACTTGTTAGCTTCTCACTTACCCTAACCTTTTGACCTGATGCTCACTATTGATCTACTTTGCATGATCCAATATGCACTGTTAAAACTTTGGTACCCACTAACACTATAGATTACCCACTCACCATTGGATCTTGACCTTATCTCATAAGATTTGGAAACTTTTCACTCTCTCATTAAACCTTTGGATATTTTAATTCTAATGGCTACTTCATGAAGCTAAAACTTGATGTTTGCATGCCTATTTCACTCTGCAAGTTCAACATTGAAGCTTTATGTCTTGAGATAAAAAGAAAATCAAGACATGAAATTTGTAGAGGATGATCTAGGTATGAGAACTTCATGTACATATGGTATTTTGGGCTTGAGAGGATTTCTAATAATACTTATCAAATGCATAATTGAGCTAAACCACTTATTTTTTCATAACATCTTATGATGGTCTAGTCTTTCAAAGATTGTATAGGTCATTTGATCATTCACTCAAATAGGAAATTTTCTCATTTGTTTAATCCAAGAAAAGGCTTATTATGTGAGCCAAAATTGGCCAAAATTTTTGTAAAATTATATGGAAACTTGACTTGAATGCTTGAGAACCCAAACCACTTGTCTTGACTAGTCCATTGGGTATGGAGTATCTGCTCTAGTCCAACATATTGATCTAAAGTTTAAAACTAGATATCAACCTCTACATAACCTCCCTTGAAACAAAAAAGGACAAAAGGGGATAAAACAACATAAAGTTCCCAAGTCAACTATTTAAGGGAAGCAAAAAACATAAGGGAAACTAACCTAACAAAGAAAGGATCACTAACCTAATGTGATAGAACAACACTTGGAAAAAAACAAACAACTAATTATGTACAAGTAGCCTAACTAACTAGGACAAATCATGATCTACCTAGATAAAATGGAAAATTATTGAGTTTACCTCTATGATGAGATGGATAATGACATATCACATGTTCCCTTGTAAGCCTAGTGGTTAAGGAAGCAAGTCTTTTCTTTACTAACTCCTTTGGCAAGCACATATGTGAAATAATAGGAGAAAAGTAACCTCTAATGTAAATATACTCACTTAGTGTCTCTTCCTCTTTACCAATCTCCAATTGAATTTGGTGTCTTAAAGGACACCCTTTTGTAATGGTAATCCTACTAGCAGCCCTTAGTTTGTATTCAATCTCCATTCCTTCACAGTCTAGTTGATTAAGCTAAGCATGAAATAGACTTGTATTACCTTTTGGAAGCATACCCATGTCTATAGGCTTACCAAGGAACTAATATCCCATTCTAAATATATAAAATACGTCCATGTCTACAACTAACTATTGAGGTGGTAGTATTAAAGGATTTCCCATTCCATGCTCTTTTATTTGCCTGACAAGACCACTCTCTTTGGCTGCAATCCAAGAAAAAACCTCATGGAGAAGAGTATATCTTACTTCCAAAATTTCAAATAAGTCCTCCAATAAGCTCTTTGGCTGATTGGTAACCTCTAATTTCCCAAAAAAATCACCAATTTGATCAACTCCTACATCCATTCCCTCATCCTCTACATAATATGGCAGCCTTACTTCCTCATCCTTGAAGTTAGAATACCTCTTTCACATCCAAGAGGGTTACTAATAGCAATATCCTCCTTATAGATACATGTATCTTCCTTGACATATCCATATTGAAGATCATTTGAATAAAAAATTTCCTCTTCTAGTTCCCATATGACACACTCCTCTTATTGAGTGTGAATGCTATAAATGCAAGATGGATAAGCTTTTGATATAACTTAAATTGTTTAGGTAACCTCTCCATAGAGGAAGTTCATGAACCTTGAAACTTTGAACTGCCTGACCTCTTCTACCTTATTTAGTTTATTAGATGGACTAGGCATAATAGGATACTCATGACAAAGGCTAGGCATCACATAATTTTATTACATTGTCGATGAAGGTTTCCAAGTTTGAGATGGATGGGTTATATGAGAAATGGTAGGTAGAGTGGGAAAAGGGAAAAATATCTCTTGGGGAGGCAGGAAACTTGGGGATTTGAATGGAATAGGTGTAGTATTTGGTAGTATGGATGGGTTTTGAGGCATTTAAGAAATTGGTGTGAAACTTGGTACCTCTATAGATTATTATTTAGGAGAGGAAGCCATTAAACTAAGAAGTTTCATTAAAGTAGATTCCTCTTGATGTAATTATTCTTGTACTTGTATCTCAGCCTCTGTCTTAGCTTCCTCTTTAAATTAATCTATCTTTACATCTTGAATGATTGAAACATGCTCACCCTTTCCCATTCATGTCCTAATTATGAGCTCCTCTTTTGACTATGACAATTCATCATCATCAATTACAAGTTCAACATGGAGTTCACTACTTACCTATTCAAGGAGTGGCATAAGATATTCTTGGGATGACTCAAAGAGATATGAGATATACGTGACACCTCCTTGGTCTAGTTATTTATCTTTGATAGTCATGTCCTCCTCATTATTTTTTATATTACTTTGTATAGATTTCCAAGATGGAAATTAATTGGACTCCTAAGGAGGGGATGGTGGGGATTGAATGACTTTGGATTTTCTTGACTACATGATTTGGCTCCAAGATGGAAATTTGGGCTCATGGTTTCCCTACATAGTGCAAATTGTGGCTTGAGTAATGAAAGGAGGTATGTGTAGTTAAGATGATGTTACTTTTATAACTACCAATGTCTGGTGTAAATGTTTATATATAACTTCAATTTTCTTAGTAAGGGAGGACTCAAAATTAGACCTTAATTTCTCATGATGGTTTGCTCCTTTAACACAAACTTTCCTTTCCTATTGGACTCTCCCTTGGATATATTTCCATGAGGGGAAGTTGAGAGGATTTGGGGGGAATGATGATGGATTTGAAACTTGTGTGGTGAGGGCTTATGAGTGGTGATGGGAAGCTCAACATGAGGTTGACATGGAGTGAATGAGGGAAGGCAGGGTGGGTGATGGGGTGTTTGATGTTCTTCATGGGCTCCCAAATTTTCCTCAATCTTGGAGATGAGTCCATTTATGTCAAGCATGTAACTATTTTTTTAAGGATAACCTTCCCTAATGAAGGACATCCAACTTTATTTTTCTTATTTAATTAAATATCTAACCCCTTTAATGACATGTTTTGGGATCTCTTACCCATACCCCTTCAATGTATCAATGCTTATCATATTCCTCTCCTAGTCCAATATATCTTTTTAAAGGATATATATAGAATGGGTTGGGATATGGGTAGGATATTTAGGAATGTCATGTTGCTTCCATGACTGATTAGGAGGATCATTATAAGTTTGGTGATGCTCATCATAAGGATGATAAAGACCATAGTATGGTTGATATGGGTCATGAGGAAGGTAAGATCCATGTTATTGATAATAAGGACCATGAGAAACTTGATAAGGCTCATCATAGATTTGATAGGACTCTTGGTAAGGCTGATTAGGTTTATGTGGGTCATGAGGATCACATTGAAACAAATGATAAGGAGATAAATGAGAGGGTTATTCACCACAAATGTTCATATCAAACTCATATGAGAAATGAGATGTAAGAACTAATTAAAATATTTAATGAGACATACTTGGGATACTTGTAACTTGAACCTTTTATTAGGAGTCTCCTTTGGTGATAACTTACATTCTTACAAAAAAGTGTGGATCTATCTTTTAAATGCTAGTGTTGTCCCTCAAAAAATCCTAATGTTAATTTTTTCTGGAAACTAACACTTCCTCATATATGGTGGGGTATATGGAAAGAAAGAAACAATAGAATTTTCAGAAGTATAGAACTTCCAAGATAGGTGTTTGGTCAGAATATTATTAGAGCTATTAAGGAGAATTTTAAATCATAGAGGGATCCTAATCAAACCTTTCAATTTGATAACCCCTTACGATCTGAAAGGCCTAATCTAAAAATTGATAATACAAGATTGAATGTAAAATGGAATGTCCCTCTTACTAGATGGATCAAAGGAAATTTTGATGGAGCAGCTAAAGGGAATCTGGGAAGAGTGGGATGTGGAGGAAATATGAGAGATCATATGGGAAATGTAGTTGATGCCATTACTATCCCAATTGGTAAGTTGAATAGTCATATTGCTGAAGCTACTATAGCCCTATACACTATTAAACTTGCTGTTGAATTGGGATTTTCCAAATTATGGTTGGAAGGTGATTCTTTGAATATTGTAAATATCCTAAATAACAAAAACTCAAGTTCATGGTCTATTCAGGCTACGGTGATGGAAATTAAAGCTTTAATTATAAAATTTAAAGCAGTGACCATATCCCATACATATAGAGAAGCCAATGGGGTTGCTGACTGGATAGCAAATCATGTTGTTCAAATGGGGCAAAAGGTGAGATGGCATAATGCATTAAATAAGCACGTTGATCTCAAAGTGCTTATCAATTATGATGTCATTCATTCAAAAGAGGGAAATATCTACCTTGATTAGTAAATTAATGATTCAGAGGACTGGACTTAAGGTGGACAGATTACCTTCACTGAATAGGTACAGTTATGAGAACGTAACGTGGATTTCGCATGGGCCAACATATAGGCGACTTCCATTTCGTTTAAAGAATAATTGGGTCCATTTTTCTACTCTTAGTGTTTGGGTGTTGTTGGAATATTGTTTTTTTTTCAAAATGAAGGGTGAACCATGAAAGCAAGAGCCAAAAAATTGTGAAGATTGGAAGGATAAACAAGATGTATGGAAGATTCTTCAAAAAGGGAGAGTGGTAAGTTATATGGAGCGATTGCATGGGTCTAAACCCCATATCACGACGACATTATTCAAAAACTAGGTTGATGACAGAGTAATGCTCCATGGTGTTACTGTGAAGCTTACAGAGGAGTTCATCACTGAGGTTATAGGGCTCCCCATGGATGGCATTAAATTCTCTAAGCAGACTAGTATCTCCAAAAATGGATGCAGAGGAGAAGAAATTGGAAAAGAGTGGAGATTTATTTGATTTGGAGTAGATAAAAGGAATCTAGAGAGACGTATTATGTTACATTCATGAGTATTTTATCCTAGATGGTAGAAGCAAAATAGTTCATAAATTTCATTTTGTCTTTCTTAATCATTTTAGGCATAAAGACAAAATTTCCTTCCCCTTCTATTTGTGCTTTTCCCTACTTCAAAGTCTGTTTGCTCATAGAAAGAAGGAATCTCGACCAATTTTGCATGAAGGATTGATTCTTATCATAGAGGGATATTGAAAAAACATTGCCATAGTCTTGAATCCTTATTCTGACAAAAATAAGGATTCACAGTGTAGGAAGAGTGGAAAAGTGAAGGGGAAAGAAAAAGTAAAACCTAAACCCTCTAGTTTAGAAAAAGAGAATGTTGAAGAGGAATTTGAGTGGGAAAGCATATAAAGTTCTGAGAAGAATGTTTTGGAGGAAGAAGAAGGGATGAAAACTAGGGATTTTAGTTTAAATCTAGAAGGGTATCAGGAAAATGAAGACAAAAGTGAGAAAGAAAATGAAGGGGATAAAATAGAGGACAATACAGAACAAAATAATTCTAATCATGAAGATAATTAGACTATGGTGGGGGGAAGTGTTAAAGAAACAAATATTTTACTTGATGATCTAGCTTTGACAAGAGAAAAGGAACATTTGGTTATGGTTTCCAATCATGCTATGGAGATTAGAGAACAAGAAAAGGATGATCATGAATAACATAAAGACCCTGCAGAGACAAAAGAGGAGAAAATGATGGAAAGGGAAGACTAAATAGAAAAGGATGAGTCCTTTCCACAAGAGAATGTAGATGACAATTGTGATGCTCAGTAGAGGGACACTAAGCTCTCCATGAATTCATCCAAATTCAAAGCTGATGCAATTTTCCAAGTTGATTCGTGGATGTATAAGGAAATGATGGAGATGAAGAAGAAAGTATAAATAATGCAACATAACCAGGAAGCTGATAAGATCAAAATAAATAATTTGGAGAAGCAAATGAGTGATATTCCAACTAAACTTAAGGATTATGAGAATAATCTGAGAAGGCTCATCAAGGAAAGTAGAATGAAAATAGAGGAGGTTACTTCTAGCATATGTGCGGCTGCAACTAACCTTGGAAAATGAGATAATGAAGAAATAAAATATTTGGAGGGGCCTAGTAAGAGAACCAGGCAGAGCTCAAGGAAGAAAGCCCAGCAAGAAGCTGCTACATCGGCTACGATATCCATACAGGATACAACAATGGTTGGAAATGAGGCTGTGAAGATGATCCTAGAATTAGAAGACTAAGGTATTCTTTGTTGCTATTGATTTTGGTCTAGTCCTTTCTGTTGGATGTTATAATTGGTTCTGAAAGTTGGATCTTAGTTTTAAAAACATATTTTGAGTTTCCAAGTCTCTATAAAACCTTTGATCTTCTTTTATGGTATCGGTATGTGGTTTCAGGTCCCTGTAAAACTTGATTTTGATATTGTTTTATAGTAAGTTTTAGGAATGTTCTTCCTATTGGGCATTATCACTTCATCTTTCTTTCTTTGTTAAAGGGTTTTAGGGTCCCTTAAAAACCTACTTTTACCTTAATCTAAAACTTACATTCTTCCAAAAGATAATTAGAGGAAAGACACACCAACAATGTTTCCACTTTTCTAGGCCTTATCCCATCAGACATGCTAGAACTATTGGAGACTTAGATTTTACCCTGGTTAAAATAAAAAGTGTTCAAGTCCTACTCTCAAACCTAGTCCAACATGGGAATAGCCCTAGGTTGTGGGTTACCTAGTGTTGGGTTAGACCTATAGGATTTTTAACAAGGTTATCTCCTCTAATGCATCACATAGCCCATTTAAATTAAAATTTACATATTTTGGGGTGAAAAGGGAGATGAAGATAACTATAAGGGAAATCTAATTTAATGTTGGTGATGCACCTAAAATTATTGTTCATCCACTCTTAATTGATCTTATAAAACACTAATGAGATATAACAGATGACTATATCTACAACTCTAAAGTCCATTATGCATCAATGTTTCATGCATAAGTTCATAAATTGATAAAAATTTGAGGGAAGTGACGGAGAATCCTAATTCAAGGCACTAACTAGTTAATGTATCCACATGATAGCTTCAATAAAATGATACTAAACATTAAACATGACTACATAACAATATAACTAATATCTAGGTGAGATTATGACTTGACAAGGGAGAGAATTCTACCATATATGAAAATCAAACCGACATGGACACACTATACTAGAACAATGAAATCTAAAAATATTCTTATATTCATCTCAAGAGGTTACAAAGCTCAATCTTGGTAAAGTCTAGTCATGCGCAATAGAGGGATATTTTCAAGGCTTAGAATCCTGTATATATAGTAAAATGGGAATGAGAGAGATGGGGAACATGCATGAGATAATGGATGAGTCATTAATGATCAATAAATGTGGTGGTATTTAATTTATTCTTTTCTATATGCATGCCTTCTTCTAATTATGACTAATCCTTTACCAATAAGCTAACCTTCATTTTCTCCAATAATATTCAAGATTTCTCATTCGCTGAGATATTTACTAGAAGACAAGGGTTTATTTTGCATGATGAGTCATGAATAAGTTTGTTGGAGAAAAGATATTTAAAATATAAATAGAATAAATGAACTAATTGCTTGTCCAACCACCACCCCTCTTTGTTTTCATTCTCCACATCATTTCCATTTACTTCATTATGAGGGAAAGGTTTGTATATCCTTGGGCCCTAAAAAGCCATAACCATTTCTACTGTAGAAGTTATTTATCATAGGTATGACTATATCAAAATATGAGACACTCTTTCATTAATCATATATCTTCCTCATTTTAATATCTGAGCATAGATATCTTTTATAGATTGGAAATTAATCTCCTTTAATTATTTTCCTATAGATATTATATCAATGGAGACCTATAGTTCAAATAGATTCTGTTTTGACCTCTTTTTTAGGTATAAATACACCTATCCTACCTTTGAACCCTATGGAAGATGAGAACTCATTATATACATAGTCATAAACTAATACTACAACTTTGGAAAATATGGTTGATAGGTTCCAAATCTTCAACCAGAGATCCTGAGATGTGCTCTAATGGTGATAGAGATTTATCAATAATGGAGCTTTACCATTAACAAACTTGATTGTATAACAAGGTATTTCCAATGCTATTTGATTGAGATCCAATGGTGGTATATGCCCATTAATTTTTTTTCCTAGATCAACCTTGGTCACATGTTCAACCTTAACTTTAAGTCCCTAGATTTAACTTTTAATTCTAGCCATTGATCTTAACCTTAGCCCTCTCATATTTTTCCAACTATCAACTCTTCATTTAATCTATAGGATCCTACTAAATCTTTGACCTCTTACACACCATATATCTAATTTTGTATGATTAAATGTGAGCCATAGATCTTCTGATAGATTAATGTGCTTGTGACACTTGGTATGAGCTCATTCATCCTTGAGATTGTTTGACTTGTTGAATCCTCACTCAACATTATATATCTACGTACAAATGAACATACACCATTCATCTACTTGGACCCACTGGCATATGTCAATTGATTCTTACCATTATATCTCTATCAAGACACCTAAGATCTTGCCACTTGTTAGCTTCTTTCTTATTCTAACCATTTGACTTGATGCTCATTTTTGACCTGCTTTGCATGATCTAATATTCATCATTAGATATTTGAGACCCACTAACACTGCATATTACCTACTCACCTTTGGATATTGACCTTAATTTATAATATTTGGAAACTTGTCACTCTCACATTAAACCTTGGGATATTTTAATTATAATGGATACTTCATGAAGCTAAAAATTGACATCTGTGTGTCTATTTCACTCTACAAGTTTAAATTTTAAGCTTTATATCTTGAGATATCAATCTCATCAAGACATGAAATTTATAGAGGATGATCTAGGTATGAAGAGATTCATTTCCATGTGGTCTTTTTGGCCAGAGAGGATTTTTAGGAATACTTATTAAATGTATAATTGAGCTGACCCATTTATTTTGCATGATGTCATATGATGGTCTAGTCCTTCAAAGCTTGTATAGGTCATTTGATCATTCACTCAAATAGGAACTCTTATCATCTATTCAATCTAAGGAAAAACCTGGTATGTGGACCAAAATTGGCCAACAGACTATAAAGTAAGAAACTCCTACATAAGGGATTATACATCTAGAGTAGAATAATTAGACACAATTAGTGTAGATATTACTAATATTAGGATAACAATCTTAGATTTTTCTATTTGAATTGGTTGAGTTGGCCCCACGGAGATGTAACAACATTATTAACTAGAGGGGTTGAATATTGACCATTATTTATCTTATTATTCATTTCTAATATGGCATATAAAATTCATACATGATCAAGAGGTTGTCTTATAATACCTCATCTTTGTTCATAATTATGTCATTATCGTTAAGTGGAAATAGTGTGTCTTGATTGTCAATGTGGACCTCATCTTGTTCTTGGTTATATTATTCATATTTAGATGAATTATTATTGAATTACACATAATTATGGTGTGAGTGATTCATAGATGGATTTATAATAGGTTCCTTTTCTTTATTATAGGTTTGGATTCTAGGAATTTGAATATACTCTATAGGATTACCACCTAGTCTATCACTTCTTTATAGTTGAAGAGAGATAGATTTTTTGGATGGCATATAACAAATAAATTGAAATAGAACCAATACAATAGAATATCTAAATTATGAGTAATTAATATTATCTAATGAAAATAGGATAAAAAATGATATAAACCCTAAAATCATCTAGGTTTAAGGATTTTGAATCTAGGGTTTCTTTGTGCCAAATTAAATTATATGTAAAATAAATTGAAACCCTAATAAGAAATTAATTTAATTTAGCTAGGTTATCTAAAATAATAATAAAATTATAAGTAGGTATCCTGAAATTTATTTCATAACATTTGGATTAATTCAATGTAGGGATTGAATTAATATTCAAAGTAAGATAGGTTCACTAAATGATTTAACCTTTTAGGATTTAACTTTGTAAAACCACTGTTTAGATTAAAGGGATGAGATGTTTAAATAGGTTAAATAAATTTCAATAATTAAGAAATAATTTGTTATTATGTTTGACCTTATTTTAATTTCCAAAAATATAAATAAATAATCATAAATAAATACTTATTTGGAAAGTGAATGTCACGGATAAATTGGGTTCTAAAAACTAAGTTGTGAATAGTTTTGAGTGTCATTAATATGATTATGGTATCTTTCTACTAATTAGACAACAGTGACCTATATGGATAGTAAAACCATGCTTGTTTAGTGTCCTCAATATGATAATAATTTCCTCTTCATGGTACTATTCTTGTTTTATGGGATCACATGTCCTTATGTTTTTATGTCCTCTTCTTGCATGCACAAAACCTAGAGCTCTATGTTATGACTGAAAAACCTAATATACTGTCCAAACCCTAATATTCCTTGTAAGTATTTCATGATCAATAATTATGTGTTTATTATTAGGATAGGTTGGACATACTCAACACCCCATTGTGCATATATTTGCTTACATACCAATATTTTGAAGAGGGATCAAGCCTGATGTAGTTTTCCCACCTAGTGTTTGATGCAAGTGCAAGTGAATGCTAGAGTGAGAGTGGAATTGAATGCCTTAAATGTGTGTGAGCTTATAAATATTTTAAAAATGGCCTTAGTTCTTCTATAGATGGTAGTATGTATAAGTAGGGAAGAATAGGGATCAAATACCTTAATTTTGCTCAACTTGTCTTTCATTTGATTGTGCTTTTGCATCTATTTTCCATCTAATAAATAGAGGTTAATTAGGCTTATATTTATAGAGTTTTCTAGCTTGTGTAGATAATAAAATATGCTTAGTATAACCTTAGGATTTGAACACATTTTAAAATGTATCTATTGGTAAGATCTTGGGCTAAGGATAGTAGCACCCAGTTGGGGAAACTAGTGCCATATGGCTATAGTGTCCCAAATGTGGTGTTAATGGCCACTTAGTAGCATATTGATGAAGTTGGGTTGGTATTTGAGAATATATTTCTAGGATTGTGTTTTTATTGACTTTATGTGATTGTGGTATGTAGAATGATTGAAAAAGTATGTCTAAGGCTATAGGATAGGTCTAAGGCTAAGATACAAATAGAGTAACTCAAGGGACAATCTTAACAGCTAATTGCCACAATTAGGTGATTAAATATTGTGAAATTCTTAAAGGGTGTTTTCATGGATCACATTTTACATTATATAATATAATTTAATGTGCCATATATCCTATAGGTAAGGGATAAGATGAAATGTATGGGGCCAAATAATTTTTCACTTATGTTTTAGAATTATTCAAATGTCCTTCTCTAGAGGACCCTTGTTTCAATTGTAAAACCTTATTTTTAATATCAAGGATAATTTGCATCAGGACTTAAACCCTAATAATATAAAATTTAATATAAATAGATGGTGTCACATGGGTATCCATCCTAGGAGACACAAAAGTATGATGTTTATGAATAGCCATATAAATATGAGGAAAACATTATGTTGTCAAAACACTATGAGTGGGCATCAAAAGTGTAACCATAGGTGTATACGTATGGATATTAGTAGTAGTGGTTTCAACACATTTTATAATAGGCACCTATTAAATGTATATTTTTATTATTTAAGGGATCATATTGTTCCCTAAATGTGACAAACTTAGCATTCTTTTCATTTTTAGCTTCTAGGATATATTTAAGACCTTATCCAAATCATTAAGTTGCATATGTATTTTATTTGAAAAACATTATAGTGGTTACACTTTTGTGAGATGTACATGATTAATTTTATCCAAATGTATTCTATCATGGTATTAATTATTATTTTATTTATCATTACCAATAGTAGTTTCAAGTTCACATATATCATTATCGACAACATATTCATCTACTTTTATGTGTTCATTATTAACATTTGAATCAATAGAAGATTAATAAATTTGAATTTCATATAATTTTTTTCATTATACAATATACACTCACACATTGGGTTCACTAGAATGTTTTTACATATTTTGGATTCATTGATCTAAATGAGCTAAAAACTTGAAAAATTTAGACTGTATAGTATATTACATAAATTGTATACATTAAAATATAAAATTTAAATAAATATTGGACTTATTATTTATGGAAATGACAATAAGATAAGGTAAATATATTTTTAATTATTTTTTATGATATTTGGATATGCATAATCATTAAAAATAGTGTTAAATGTATATGTGGTTTCTCAACTTAGGAGATTGATTGTTAAAGCTATTAGAAATTAGTCCTCACATGAGTGCATTAGATAGTTTAGGTTAGTACTCCACATTATTAAATATTTTTTATTGTGTTTATATGTAATTTATGGATATTATTATTCAATAATGTAAGTGCAATTATGAAAACAACTCACAATATGTTTTAGGAGATAGGGTGATAAATAATAGGGAGAGGTGTGTGAGAGATTTATGGAGTAGGTTAGGGAGAGATTTTAAATTTTTTAGGTAAGAATAATCTCCCGATTTCTAGGATATTATTACTATAAATGTAACCATGGTTGATTGAAAAAATTAAGTTATGTGATTGGTAGAAAATTTGTGGTGGTGTATTTTCACACCTGAGCTTCACATCTACCTAGATATGGGGTAAAACCTACATCTGGTATCAGAGTGAGTTTCATCATAGACTTAGATTCTCATTTTTTTCTTCCACCCATAGTTTATTTTTGATTCAAAATGATGGATATGCAGTACAGATCATGTGTAGATCCATTGCTTATTCATTCAAACCTTTTTTGCACTTTGTGTATGGTCAAAGAATGCAAACCATGCATAAAACAACTTGACATGTTCCATTCATCTACATATCATTCAAATTCATTTTGTTCATTATTTATATGGTAAGTCACTCCATTTTTTATATTGTGCTCATTCTTAGTTTAGGTGTGTTTATCCTAGTTTAGGTGAATTTGAATAATCAATTATTAGATTGAACCTTTCTCTAAAGCATTTTTAATAAAATAGACCTCATAGTTTAATTTAAAACATAAAAAACCATTTGGATTGACTATAAATAAGCCATATTTCTATTTTGGTCACCTCTAGACCTTTTGGCTTTTGTAAGTTTTTTAAGCACATTCAAATCTTCACATTGAAGAAGAAAAACAATGAAGGAAAAAATAGATTTTTGAGTGAAATCCAAGGCTAGTTCTAGATGAAATTCCTTTACCTTTCTTTATGAATAATGATATTATGTGAATATATTGATATTATCATAAATGACTTTATCTCAGTTTGGATCTCAATATGGAGGTATTAAAAATAGATATTAAGAGGATTTATATCCTAAGTTTGAGGTTTCATTTCTAAAATATTCAAATTACATCGATATATACATATATTAGATCTAGGATTATGTGTTTTAAATCAACATTGGATTGACATTTCCTTGCATTGGCAACAACATCATTTTTTGGCAAGCTCTTTGTTTTAGTGAAGAATTTATTAACATCACGTTATCCTCCCAAAACCTACTTGATATTGGATTCATCTTGGATTGATATAAGGTTTGTGTTTTTTTAAATAATAAGTATTTGATGTATTTTATGGACAAGTCCCTTATTCAATCCAACATCTATTTTATATATCTATACAAGATCCTAAAATTATGCTCTTCTTCAGCATCAACTGTAAACCTCAATGTTTTCCACTACAAGCTCACCATTCAACATAGTCCATGACCTCCTCCATATTAATAAATAGATCTCAAACTTGGATTGGTCTATCAAAATCTACCTTCAAATATCCCATGCACCTCCTTCTCTAAAGAGTGATCCCATCCCACAAAATACACAAGCCATTTACATTCACCTTGATAATGTGTCAACCCTCTACTCGGTATCATTTTCTCATAGATTTAACTTAGATATATTCAACTCCTATAGATTAAATTAGCCTTGACTTGACCTAAAAGTATAGTTCATAGTACACAAGGAGCCTAACCCATAAAAATTAGTTAAGACTTATTATTATTTTCTAATTCTAAATTCATCATCTACAATTTCAAATTTTAATTAGTGTGTACATAGTAATGTAACTTGGTCTATTACGAGTGGCTTGTTATATATTTAAAAATAACTAATGGTAAATGTAGACCAAGGGTTTAACCCACACTAAGCATAAGTTTTGGTGAAATTTAATTCTTAGGAAATTTTCTAATAGGTGATATTTTTAAAGGGGGGAAATGTTTTTAAGTTATAGGCAAGGAAAAGGGTGAATTTTCTAATAGAGGGGCATATTTTTAAAAGTGTTTTTTGTAAAGAGGGGTATATTTTCAAAATAAATATTGTAAAGGGATATATAAGTGTTTTTTGACAAATTTTTAAAATAGTTGTTACTATTTTTAAAAGGGTGAAATCTTAATATAAATCAACATCCAACAAGTCTTTCACATTTATTTGGTAGGATGGGGGGGGGGGGGGGTGTAATCATGTCAGATGAACATCAAACATTAGTGACAACCCATAAAACACTACCAAAATGTAATATTACCAACAAACCCTATGATAAAAGAATGAGGATGGTCATGCACTTGATGCATAAAGACTTTTTTCAATTATTTTCTTTCATTTTATCACTAAGGGGTGGGATTTTTGGAATTAGTCCTCACATGGATGGATTAGTTAGTTTAGGTTAACACTCCACATTATTAAATATTTATTAGTGTGTGTATATATAATATTTGGAGAGGTCTATTAAATAATTTAAATGAAGTTATGAAAACAAATCACAAAGATTTTAAGAGACTTTTATGGGATAGGGAGAGAGATAATAGGGATAAGTGTGTGAGAGGTTTAGGGAGTAGGTTAAGGAGAGATTTTAGATATTTGAGATTATAATAATCTCCATATTTGTAGGATATTCTTGGCTATAAATGTAACCATTTTTGATGGAATAATTAAGTTTGATGATGGACATAAAAGTATTGGTAGTTTATTTTCACACCTTGAGCTATGACTCTACCTATATGTGGGGTAAAACCTATAGAACCCTACTACGACATTATAAATTACTCAAATTATTATGGTATTTATATATTTTTGTTACATAATTGAACTATATTTTTTATTTTTATTTTTCTATTCCACCACATATAACTACATTTTCCTATCAAGATGTTTATTTTGTAACTTCAAAGTTTAATATTGTACACAAATTCAGATTTATCTTACTTCACCTTGAAACCTTATTTTAGTTTCAACACTTTCTTGACATATAAATAAGGTTTATAAAGATGAGTTGGATAGCCTCAACCATACCCTAGTTAATGATTGAGTGTTGTCTAAGTTATAATACTCTGAATAGGTCTCAAATTGGACATAATTATTCCACTTATGTGAATGTGTGCTCAACATTGATCCACTATAATGTATGCAACATTTTGGGCTTTTGACATTTAAAATTTGAAACTTTGAACTAGAACTAGTGTTTAACATTGGTTTAGTGATTTTCCCTTTGAGTTTTTTTAATATTTGGATGTTTTAGTATGGTTATTTTAAGATGTGTAAATAAATATCTCAATGTTTAAATAGGTTTCCAAGTGATGTCCAAGTGATATTTTGATAGGAAGCGTATTAGGATTGATGTGTATATAAATAATAATCTTTAGGTCTTTCCACCCATAACTAACATATGAAACATATGGTCCAACTCAAGGGGATGTTTTGAAGTTTAAAAATATCAATCTAAAGAACATGGTACATTATAGGTGAAAGTAAAAACTTCTATTAATTGGCAACATCAAACTATTTCTAAATCTATTGAGGATGGAGGAAAAAATGATATGAAATACTGCGTCAATATGATTAGGATAATATAATAATTAAACATAGAATATGGAGATTTTTTATATGAATTTTTGAAAATTGTGTTGTAAAATATCATATATAAGTAAATGGTCAGAAGAGAATACAAACAAGAGTCATATGTGCATGCATAAATCATGTATATCAAGGATGCGACAAATTTGAAATTTTCAAGTATCTAATACCAAATTTATGTGTCTACACTTAGTACCTCATTCTATATGTCTAATTTCTTGTTTTTAGTAGTGTTTCCAACTCTTGGAGATTTTTTTAAAAAAAGAGATCAAGGAGAAAATGATTTTTTTAAAAGTTTATATAAAGGTTATTCTTTTTATTTTCCTCAAGGATAAGAAAATGTTTTTAAAACTAAGGAAAATGTTGGAAATATTCTTCATCAAAGTGATATGAGCATCTATTGTATCATAGAGGTCCTAGTCATTCCACATCATAAAAAATGATGAAATATACACATAACATAACACTTTCATATCTAGTATGTGGCATTGTAAAATGTTTCATAAAATATCATGGACACCCAAATGAAGATTAGGAACTTCCTATGTATTCAATTTAACTATTATAATGTATTGAGTAGGTATTTTTACCTCAATGTTATAATATGTAATGTGTGCATAAATGAGAGATTAGAGCATATGTTCCAAGAGTCTAAGAATGATGTATATAAGTAAGAGGTGAGATAAAGTAAAGAGTATATTATAATGGGGAGAAATAGGTATATAAATAAAGAGTATATCAAAATTGTAACTAATATTTATATATCAATAAAGATAATGTAGTTTATGAAATAACTTTATGTTGTATTATATGCTTGTAATATTTAACCTAATTATTTTATTTTCTAAGCATTCACACTAATATTTTTAAATAAATTTTATTATTTTCATATGTAATATAAATCTATTCAAGGTATTTCTATCCCATAAGGCTTTACATAATGAATGTAGGATAATAATAGTCAACAATAAAAGGATCCTCTAAAAAAGGACAAGGTATACGAAACAAGAGAATCTGTGATGAAATTTTATTCTTGTAGGAATTACTCAATGGTAAAATATGTGAGTTATTTATTAATTTTAGTATCAAACTTGTAATATTATTAATTTTTCTAATTCTACATTGATAAGATCCATTTACTTCTTGACATAGATGTTGGAAACCACCTAAAGCATGAAAGTAATATCTAAATTGATGGTTTATTGCACTTTAAGAATTAGTGATTTGTACTCTACCATGTTTTTAGTAACATAAAAATTTATTATAAGTGTAAGTGGGGTGATATTTCCAAAAATATCAAATACAAAACATCATGTCTTATCTTAACTCCTTATAGTTACTAGATCTATCAAAGTAGATGGTCCAAGTATACTCATTTAATTCTACTATAACTTTGGGTTGTTCTTATTGTTTAGATTTAATGGTAATTTTAGGTTAGTAAATTTGTACTTAAATTTATTTTATGGTTCTATCATTAATATCATTCATGAATTTATATAAATATAATCTAATATATATACATATATATATATATACATACATATATATGTATGTATGTATATATATACATACATACATATATATGTATGTATATATATATATATATATATATATATATATATATATATGTATATATATATATATATATATATGTATGTATATATATATATATATATGTATGTATATATATATATGTATATATATATATATGTATATATATATATATATATATGTATATATATATATATATATATATGTATATATATATATATATGTATATATATATATATGTATATATATATATATGTATATATATATATATATATATATGTATATATATATATATATATATATATATATATATTGAATAACACATTAAATGAATAATATATATTCACTATTGGATAAACCTTTCAATAGAAAGATGTATGATAATAAGTTGATGAACAGTCACATAACCCTTGAAAAAAATTTCAATGATGATTTTTGGGTGAAATTCCATGAGAAGGAACATCCATGTACTAATTATATCAGTAAGAAAAAAGGTCTTGGAGAGGAAATGGTGAAGATGGTTTGTATGGATAATGATGCAAATTATTTGGTAAAGAGTGTAATGGAAAATATTTTTAGAAATAAAAAATAGATAACAAGATAACCACAATCAAATTTGGTTTAATAGGTCTCATAATAAATTAATGTATGAAATAATGTAGCATATATAATACACATTATTAGATTTCTCTTCCTTCATGAGAATGGCCCCACTTTCGATGGGGGTAGAAGATGTGTGTAAGATGAGAGGTGGATTGTTGGATGGTAGTTGTAATATTGGAGGTTTGAATAAGTACTTTAAATTTTTTAGTGTATTTTATAAAGAACCATTCTACTCATGTTTTACATTTTATTTAGGTGGAATTTTATGTAATGAGTATGATTTATCAATTTTTGGATGAATCTATAAATTTATACAATCTTCCAAAGATAAGTGTAAATTTATGGGATGGTATTGACTTAGGAATGTTAAAAGTAGATTTTATTTTGGAAGGATCCACTTCAACCCCTCAAATGGATACCACGAACCCTAAAATCTTACCAATAATGATACCAAATACATAATTTTTATGATTTATTTAACTTTGTGCTTATATAAGTACACAAAATTGATGCTTAGATCATGAGGATGATCCTTATGAATATTATATTTTGTGAGGATGTCATTAAAGTAATACTACAAAATATTTTTAATAAGATCATGAAAGACATGAGTCATGCCCAGTGATAGGTTTCCCCAACATTTTTTTGAGGGAATCTTGAAATAACAATATGTGCACCACTCATGAACAAATGGGGTTATATGTTTATATGCATGAATTAGTGTATTTGGTTTTATCTAGGGAAATGATCCATGAGGAAACATATCTCATAGAAAATTGTAAAATTACCAATGGCATTGATTGACGATAATTGGATATTATCTTTTGGGCATGCCAAGTTTAGAATACAAAATGCAATATGTGCAAATGATCATTGTGGATTTATTTTGAATAAATATAAGGTTGGAGATCCATTATAAGTAATTTTTATGTTTATTGAAATTAACATATGGGATATTTATTATCTATTTGTCAAAAATCTTATAAACTTCCTCATGTAACTTTTAATATATATGGTGGATAAGAATCATATTAGGATAAGTGACAATATTATGAAAAAAAGTTATAAGATCAATGCCATACATGCCATATTATTAAAAAGTGAAGACACATTTGTATTTATTAATTAAAAATTGATGATTATATTTTTATTCAAATGAGAGTGAAGATACAGTCATGACTATGTAGGGATATGTATATGTTCCTATATTATCATCAAGGGTGACTTTAGATAGCATTGTATTACCATCCTCAAAGTGATATTATGTGGGTGGTGATTTATCAATGAAATAACTTACTGAATTGATGATATAATCAAATTTATGTAATTAACGAGGGGTATTTTCAAAGTATTCAAGTTTGTGATATTGAAAAGGAAGTCAATTTTCCCTTGCATAAAAGAGTTTATAATAACTTCATCAGTTAGTAAAGTGGATAAAGGAGCATGGTATTTAGTTTAAAAATCAAGATCAACATATTTATTACCATTTTTTTAATGTTATATTGGATTATTCCTCACATTATAAACTTTGGAATAAAATGTAATTTATATATCCATATGAGGTGTTTCATACTATATTGGATGCCATTAGCCTAGCTGATGGCACCAAGGTTGTATGTTTTGGGTTGAATATCATCAAATGAGTTGATGGAATTCAATTATTTTGAATGTCATTATACATCATTGATTTGGTTGATGAGATTACATTGCAGTGTATACAATTGAACATCATCAACATGGAATATGATGTTGAAAATTTTGGTATGAGTCTGAACATCATCAACCCAATTGATTAATTTGGAATTGTTTATTTGAAACTAAACATCATAAACATAGATAATTATGTCAAGATAAGATGTAATATTTTAAAAATATTTTAGAAAGTAATCTTTGAGTTATTTTTGTGTATAACTTGATATATTTTGTATTACCCACGTAAGTTATTCGAGGTGTGGATTAAGAGGAGGTATGTATCCATATTCAATGTCTCTTATGAAAAGTAAAGGATTTTAAAATTCATAAGATATATGTAATGCATTGAATTTATATTTAAAGTCATGTATTTAGACAGGAGTATTTTTATAATTAAGAACATCTACATAACTATATTTAGATTAAGATATGACATAGTCTTCATCATAAGATGTTTAAATTATGTAATACTAGTTTTGATTAAGGTATCTTTGATGTTAATTAGGGGCATATATGGAAAATAATTCCTATTTGACTAAAATTTATATGAGAGAGTAATAATAGATATTATAATATTTTATAAACCCCATTATCATTGCATTCAAATGAGTCATCATCATATGAGACCTCATTATTGCAAGGATTTTTCTCATTATTTTCATCAAATAAGGGAAGGTATCAATATCTTGGTAAAAGAGACATGGAGAGCCATTGAAAAAATTATGGAGGTAAAATACATGTATCTAAAATATTTTTATACTCATTTTGAATCATCATCACACGATTCAACAATAATGACTTGAATATTGTGATGCATGTTGATGAAATTAGGTAATGGATTAATATTGATATTATTAGTTGTAGGAATGGGGGATTATTTTTTAGTGTTTTGTAGTTTTATATCCCATGGGTTGGAATTGGATACATGTTTTCATCAAAAATTATTTTGAATAAAATTTAAAAATAGTTATTGGAATAAGTGATTAATAAAAACCCTGTGTATGTTTTAAGAGAATAGTAAGTCAAGGATCATGGTTATGGTGTATATTTTTTTGGTTCATATATTGAGAGGAATCCAAATGAATCCAAGATTATTTTTATTGTTTTTTCAAATAAACTAATTTAAGTCTCATTTTCTTAATATCATTTATGGAGTATCCTAAGGTGTTATATAACCACAAGTAAGTAACATTAATTCTTGAACCTCCATCCACTATCACTTTCCTCACTTAAACATCATCGATAATGACATTAATGAAGATAGGAAGATCATCATCTAGATAAAAAATAATAATCATTGATTATATCATCCATAAGAAAATCCAATGAGAACTTGCTATTCAATTGAGGATGATATATGGTTTTAATGGCATGTACTATATATTAAAATATTTTCCATTTGTGATGGATAATCTTATATTTTAGAATTTTTTTTGGTAGGGTGATGTTCTCATGATCTCCATTAGGGTGATTTTGAAAAGGATAATGTTGAGTTATTTTAGGAAATTCTTTGGCATTATCTTTGATAATAATAAGTTGCTTAAGGGGTGAAACCCGAGTACAAAAAACCACAAGGGAAGTGAAATAGGCCAAAGGACACAACAATAGAAACAAAACATAGAAACTATAAAGAAACAACAAAAATAGAAACCGAAGACCAAAATAAGAAAAATAACAGATTAGTTAAACATATCATCCAAGTCTTCCTTGAGGAAATCTATCATTTCCTCCTTAAGGGAAACCTTTCCTTTAATATCTATATCTTCACCCGAGTCAGCTTTTAGGATAGAAAGGGTTATTATAGCATGGTATGCATAAAGTGGTAAAATTTTCATTTTTTTCTTGAGACACCAAAGTCCATTCTTGACCTCCTCCAATTCTATCTTGGTATGGTATCAATTGTCATAGGCTTTATATTTAGTTTCTTCATCAAAAGGAACATCCATTCCTTCCTAACATCCTTATCAGAGTCATAACAGGAGTTTTTTAACTCCTCAAAGTGATCAAAACCTTCCTTTTCTCCACTTTGTTCATGGGAATATTTGACTTTATGTATTTTAACTCCCTCCTCAAGATCTAAAGTAGAAAAGTAATCAATAATTTCCAAGTAGGGGTCATGCCACCTACCAAACTACTTGATCTTTTAATGCTTTGTCTTCTATCAGTGCTTTCCTTCTTCTCAAAAGAAACGTATTTATGAACACTCACCTCTTCATCTTGTTTCTTCTTCTCCACATTCAAATTGATATGCTTTTCTTTTCTAATAACTTTTTTGCCTTTTTTCTTACTCATAGGTTTAGCAATATATTTATCTCTATTATCACCATTTATTTTCTTCCCACCTAATAATGGTGGCATGTTTCTCATCTCATAGAAATCTTCTAGCATAATATGACCTGAGGACACAATTAAAGTACCCTCCAGGGACAATGAGGCCATCCCCTACAAGCACAGGGATTTGGAACCTTTAAATGAGAGGGGATGTAGACCTAAGGAAATATTGACCAAATCCATGGGTTTTTATGGAAGAACTATGGGACCCAAATAATCTTTAGGGTTGGGACTAGAGACCTTGATTTTTAGATAGGAACCAAATTTAACACTCATAGGGACATTATCCTCCCAATCATTGTCAAAGGCTTCCTCAACCAAATGGGGAGAAATAACTTTAGGGGGAAAATATCAAGATGGAATTGATAAAGGTGAAATATTAAGCCTTGATGGAGAGGGATGTCACGTGTAGCTAGGTTACTTTTAGAGGCAATCTTGGAAATTTTAATAGATGACTCAAGTAAAAATAATAGGTAATATGGAAAATTCACCATCAACTTATGATAGAAATGATTGAGTGAAGCAAAATGATAATTATAATAAAATTTGAATCTTCCTTCGAATGTATATATTTCATGATGAGGAATCAAACCTTATCCAAGGGATAGACCAAGCTTTCCCTATCAAAACCTCCTTACATATAGATTGGAGACTCACCTTCCTTAAATAATTTCCTCATAACCTTTGGGTCTTGTACTCTAGTTATCTTTTTTATCCTTTGACCCTCACAACATAGGCTCATGGCCTTAGCAATCAAATCCTCACCGACATCAAACTAGATGCCTCTAACATGAACCATTCAATTTCCATCCCATGAAGCAAGAAATTGAGCAAGAAGGTTTTCATCAAGGCTATTTAGGCATTCCAAGTAGGGTGAAATACCTCCTTCATAACATATACTCCATAACATTTCATCTACTTTGAATTCTACATAGGACTGATTCTTTGTTCTTACTTTATCTCCTCCCATGATTAAGCTCTTTTCATGGATGGAGGGAGGATTGATCTAAGAAATATCTAGCACCCAATAAATAAATAAGTAGAAGTTTCTGGATAAGAAGGTGTAGTTGTGATTGATTAATCCACACTTAATCATAAACATCAAGTAATAATTGTTGAAGTCATAAAACTCATCTTGAGTAATCATAGGAGAAAGCACCTTCAAGAAATGAGGCTACCTCATGTGAAATATAGGTGAATACCTTGAGCTTTCAACAAAGTAATTACCATTGAGGTAGATTTTCCCATCATTAAAATTGTTATGTTGCATCTTATTTTCCATATTAATGACAACCTAAATGTGCTCCTCTAAGTGGAAGATATATATCATGAATCCCCATATCAGAATATATTTTTAAATATATTCTAATGAATAATAAATATAAAAGGTCATTAATTCAAATAGGGGTGAGCCTCCAAGTAGAGGTGGTCTCTAACATAAGTTGGTAGATTGTACAAACCCTCCAACATCTAAGAGGGTAAAGATTGCCTCCTATATTGGCCATAGCATTAGCTACTTGATTACCTTATCTGTAAATATGTTTTATTTCATCTTCCTCAAATTTAAGGAGTCTCCTTGTATATTGTATAAGGTCTTCAATTTTCCATCCCACTTTAATTTCCTTTTTAACAACATCAATGATAAGTTTATAATCCCCTTCAATAGACAACCTTTTAATTCTTATGGTAAGAGTCACTTTAAGACCCCAAAGCAGGGCCATGGCTTTAGCCACATTATTAGAATTTTGATCTAACCCACTAGTGTAAGCTATAACAAGTTCTTCCTTATTGGATCTTAGAACACTTCCCCCACTTACTTGACCCAAGTTTTCCTTGGAACCCCCATCAAAATTTAACTTCATCCAACCCTCAGAATGGGGAGTCTAAGTAACAGAAGCACAATCAATCCTTTTTGAATTATCAAATTTGCAAACCTGAATAGGGATACTCCACCAATTGATAATTCTTTATTCCAACTTGTTAAGAGGAAATTCAATAGTTTTTATATTGCTCTAAGAAATACTTTTCTATATAAATTTAAAAAAATTATGATGAACCTCCTTAGGATTTCTTTCTTTCTCTCTAAATATCCTATTGTTATACTCTTTTCAAATTTCCCACATCAAGATGGGGGGAATATATGCCCAAATATCCTTACATAAAGGATGAATAAAGGTGGAAAACTAGCCTCTAATGAAATTTTAGATGTCCTAGTTCATACACCAATAAACCCCTAAATTCTGTAAAGCAAAGCTCTAGACCTCCCAAGAGAATTCACAATGCAATAAGAGGTGGGAAAAAAATTCTTATTCTTTCTTGCATAGAATACAATGGTTATGGATTTGAAATCATCTAAGATGGAGATTATCTATTTTAAGGATATTGTTATGAGTGGAAATCCACCAAAAATGGTTGATTTTGGGAATAATGTTATGATTCCAAACCTTTCCCTAGAAATTTGAGTCCTCATTAAATTCAAGGAGTAGATTATAAGAAAACTTGGCTATAAATATTCCCCTTTTATCCTAAAACCAAATTATTTTATCCCTTAAGGGAAATATTAGAATTCTATAATTACAGAGAATGGTTTATAATTCTTCTACTATTAGGAGAAGGTCATTGTTATCTTGATAGTAGTCTAGTAGTTTTTTCAATTCATTATATCATAGAGAAACATAATCCACACTAATCTCCCAAAGTGATTAATAAATTTATACACAAGTCTTTAAAAATTGTGAATACTAATAAGGGGAATGTCTTTTAGCCAACAATACTCCCAGACCTTAATGTTTATACTATCCCCCAATTTCCATTTAATGCCTTATTATAAAAGGGTTTTACTTTTCAATACATTGTTCCATATCATTGATCCTCTAGGGATGCCTTGAATATGAAGAAAATATTTAGGATTGTAATTTTATAAGTACTTAGCTCTCATTATAATACTTCACTCTTTAGAGATACTCATGAAATTCCATCCAATTTTGGCCATGAGGGCTCTATTGATTAGATGAATTTTCCTAATTCCCAGACCTCTTTGAAGTTTAGGTTTACAAACTTTGTCCCAACTAATGAGGACCATTATTTAATTCTCCTCTACCCCTGTCCATAGAAATTTCCTCTAAATCATTTCAAAAAATTTATAAATATATTTAGGGATTTTGAAAAGGGATAGTAAATAAATAGGAATTGCTTGAAGGGAGGCCTTTAGAAGTTGAAATTTTCTTGCTTGAATTAGTAACTTTCCTTTTCATCCTACCAATTTATTTTGAATTATTTAATGAATATAATTATAATATAAGGGGGTGATGTCTTTAGCCATTAAGGGTAAGCCTCGATACATACCTAGAATCTCATTGCTTAAATAGCCAAGTATTCTCAAGATTTTCTACTGAAGAACTATGGACATGTTGAAAAAGTAAAACAAGATCTTATCAAAGTTAATACATCATCCTGAAGTAACTTCATAATATTTCATATCTTTCTTCCATTTCCTAGCTTCCACCATTGAGGCTTCTCCAAACAGGATAGTGTCATTGACAAATTACTGTATGGCATCAGGATCCACTAGTGTAGTAGGTTTTATACCTTTTATTTCCTAATCTCTCAACATCTTCATGAAACTTCTACTAAGAACCTCCACCATGAGAATAAACAGATAGTGGGACAATAGGTCCCCTTTTAAAGCCCCCTTCCTACATTAAATAACCCCCTAGAAACCCCATTCATAAGAATAGAGTAATTAACAGTAGTGACACAAGATTTTATGATCCATAATACTTTATCTTGGAAAACCATTTTTTCCATAATTTTGAAAATAAAGTCCAATCCACTCTATCATAGAACTTAGAGATGTCTAATTTGAAGACCATCCTTGGTACTCTATTTCTCTCTATACAATGGATGTATTCATGAGTATTTATAGTAGCATCTAGAATTTGTCTACCTAGAACAAAACCTTTTTGACTTTTACTGACTAAACTATCCAAAATTTACAAAAGTCTACAAACCAAAATTTAAGAGAATATCTTGTAAACAGTGTCACAAAGGCTTAAAGGCCTAAATTCCCCCATACAAATGGGATCTAATTTATTCAAAACCAATTATATGAAGGTATGGTTCAACTATTTTAAAAAATTTCCATTCATAAATAAATCTAAAGTTACCTTCATAACATCATACCCCAAAATATCCTAGAATAATTGGAAGAAGGTTGGGGGAAAACCATCTAAACCTGAGGCTTTATAAGCCCCCATTAAAAAGAGGCATGATTTAACCTCATCTTCAATAATAGATTTTTTTAGGGAGTTATTATCTTCATCATTCAATTGAGTAGGGATAATATCCAATATCTCTTGATGCTCCATTTTATCCTGAGCTACAAGGAAATTCTAAAAGTAATTGCCAGCCACCTGTCCCATTTGAGAATCCAACTGGGTCAAGGTTCCATTCTCATTCATTAGTTTATTTATACCATTCCTCTTTCTATGTCTCATAGTAAATTTATGTAAGAAGGCATTTTTCCTATCCCCTTCCTTAAGCCATTGAACTTTTGATTTATACTTCCAAAACATTTCCTTTTTTGTCATCAAGTCACTCCATTCCTTTCTCAAATTTTCCTCTTACTCAACAAAATCACTATTGAAGTCTCCATTATTCATCTACTATTGAATGTCAGTTAGATTATTAGATATCCTTATTTTACTCTAAAAATATTTCCAAAAGTGTATCTATTCTATCCTTTTACTTTATTTTTAACCATGTTTAATTTAACCACTAGCCTGTACATGGGGGAACCTTTAATAGTAATGTTCCACTAGCTGGATATCATGTCTCTAAAACCTAGGTGTTATATCCACATTCATTCAAATCTAAAATGGTAAGGACCATTAATTTCCTTGTCTTTCTAAGATAAAAGGAGTGGGTTTTGGTTTTAGGTTTTCCTAGGGAGAGCTTCCAAGTTATAAACATTAGTATAGTCCTAATTTAGTGATACTAGCACTCTATCAAGTTTGACTTGTATTAAGTTCTCACCATTCCTATTAGACAAAGCAAATATTTATCCCTAAAGATCAATATCCATAAGACCTGTTCTATTCAAAAAATCATCTAAATCACTCATGTTGTTAATATAGTCTAAAATCCCACCAACCTTTCTTGAGGGGTAAAGTGGTGTATTAAAATCACCTGCAAGCATCCAATAATCCTCCTTATTGCTTTCAGTCTTATTGGAGATTGCGTTCCATATTTACTTCCTTATATTTCTTTGGTTAGGGGCATAAATGCTGATAATATTAAAAGACTTCTTATGAGTTTTCATCTTAGTAATCAAACTATTCTTACATCTAGATGTGAGACTTCCTTTTACACTAATACTATTCCACATAGTGACAATACCTCCTAAAGTTATAGAGGCATCACTTATACAATAATAAACATTAGGCCATAAATATTTGCTAATAAGTTGAGAACCTTTAGTATTCATCTTTACTTCTTATAGCAAAAGGACATAAATTTTATTGTCATAAATGCAGTTCTTGATAATGAACCACTTTTGAGGGCTATTAAGCCCTCTAACATTATAATATAATATCTTCATTTATTTTATGATTTTCTTGTGTCCTTTTTACACTTTGGTCAACTCAGACCTTCCTTGACTCATCTCAATACTATATTTGATCTCTTAGTGAATCTCTCCCTCCTCTATATTTTGAGAAGATGGGGTCTTAGAGTCAAGTTGGACATCTTAGTTTTTATCTTTTTTACTAGGTCCTCTTAGGGTTAGATTATAGGATTCATTTTTTAGCATAGTATAGATTATTTCTTCCCTTTAAATCTAGCTAATAATTCATTTAATGATGTATTCAATATCATTATTAACTTTGGGCAATTTAGACCTTCCTAAAATCTGATCCTCATTATTTTTGATCTCCAAATGAACCTCTCCCTCTCTTTGGATTGGTATAAATGGAGTCTCTATTTCAAACTAACCAACCATAATTTTCTCTATCCTAACCTATATTTTATGGGTTTTAAAATATTCTTTCCTAGTGTTGGGAGTCTCATGATCTTCCTCCTCATAGATCAACAATCCTTTATCTTCTTCCCTAACCTTATTCTCCTTCTAAAGAGTACTAATAATGTTAAGGTTATCCTTTTTGAAAAGGTAGTCCTCATATTCTCTATTTTTTTGGATTTGTGATAAGATCATGTTTTTATTCTTAGCTTTACATTACATAAAAAGGTGTCCTTTCCTATTACAATTCTAGAAAAGAACTATAGCTTTTTCATACTATATCAGCTGAGTCCATTTGCCAAATGTTGAATCTAACATGATACAATTAGTCAAGGTTTTATTAATGTCAAGATTATCACATAAATAAACAAAAAATAACCTAGGTTTGTTCTTGGTAGTATATCTAGAGCAATGAAGTAACCAAATGAATTTACTATCTAGGTGATGACTTCCTCGTCAGAATATTCCAATGGGAGACTTAGAAGTCTCATCAAATTGGGGCTATTTTATTCAAATCCACATCTGGATCAAACCTTAGTTTCCATTTCCAAAGAGAGAGGTTCTGCATTCCATACATCCAAGGTCCTCCCACTAGGACTTGGGAAATATCTTCCCTAGTCATAAACTTGAATAGGAATATCCCCTAGCCATGGTGCTAACTAAGACACTATCTTTCACTTTCCATTTTGTGATGACCCATATCCTTACCAGATCAATATTGGGTTTGAACTCAAAAAATATCCCCACTAGAGTGTGATGCATTAAATAAAAAATCTTTCCATCATTAAATAAGGGAGCTTAAGCAAACCATGTACTGACTCCAAATGTAGTGGGTCAGTCTTTTGTTCATAGAACTTGTCTCCCAAAAGGTCATTCTTCCAAGCATTGGGAATCAACTTGTCCCCTCGAGTCATGAGCTTAGGATGGCCACCCATCATATTCTTTGGGCTCACCCATACCATTAGGGAGATGGAAGATGATCTAGGGGACCCCCTTGGTCCCCAACAACCATAGCCAAATTTAAAATACATGGAGGGAAAATTTAAATGAGTAGAGATCAACAAAAATTTGTAATAATTATTTTGCATTATTTTTTGTAAGAACCATAACAATATTTTATTTTTAAATAGGATATGATTTTAAAAAAACTATTGTAGGAGGATATTTTTATTTGGTTGATAATCTATAGGTGTAGTACGTGATTCATTATATGTGGTATTAGATATAACTTTAGTTATATCTTTGATAATCATGTCTTCTTGAAAAGGTTTATTAGGTTTTGTGTTAAGATATATGTGAGAAGGATTAATTTAGTAGTTTACATTGGTTTTGTTAAAAATTGAGATTTCATGTAATAAGGATCATAATTTCCTTTAGTTGTACCTAAAACTTTGTTCATATGTATGATGGTAGTATAATATGTGATGGTTGGATATATGCCTCCAATATCAATGGAACCAATATAAGGAGCTGAATGTTGGATTTTTAATTTTTGAATCATTTGTGAATAAGAGGCAAATGAATATGATTATTGTTAGCATCTATGAGGAGAGAGGGTAAATAACATTTATTTGGTTGTTTCAATTTAAATTAGTGTGGTTTATTTTCCATTTAAAAAAATGTGATTTTGAATTTATGCCATGGGATTTCTATTGGTGGCATATATATGGGCCATCTGATCCAACATTTTTGTTAGCACTTGGGTGTTATCTAATGAATTATTTTGGATAGTTTTAAAGATAGGAGCATCAAGAGGTAGTAATCTATTGATATTAAAACCACTAATTTAGAATTATTTTGAGGTGGTGGGGTGAATATTATAAGGTTTCCATCCTTCATAAAAATGTAAATGTTTTTTTAACTATATCTCTGATGTGTTTATTTGGATCTTCTTGGTCATTTTCTAAAGAGATTTAGATCATGTTGAATAGAATGGAAGGAGTAGTTTGAGGTTAATGAAAATTTAGAAAATGGGATTATTTTTAATGGTGTTCATGGAATGGATTAATAATAAAGCCATATAAAAGATGAAAGGGTTGAGACTTGCTAGAAAAATCCTAAGTGGAAACATTATTAAGATTGATTAAAATTAAGATAAAAGCTAAGGAACTTGATAAATAAAATAATGAAAATGACCCAACACAATAATGGGGTAATGCTTATGGTCAAAAATTTAAGGATATTATAATAAATGAAAAGGTATAAGAGCATATTAGATCTAAAATACATATAATATACCAATTCATAATGTAGTTTGGGTATAGAAAAGTTTTTTGAGTAAGGTTGTAAAGGATATAATAAGAGAATATAAAAAAATAATATAAAATGTAGGCATAAATAGATCCAATATGCCATTAGATGGTAATCAAGAGGTGTAAATAAAGGTAATAAAATGAAATATCATGCCATTAGAAGTAACCATGAGATAGATAAACTAGTTTTTGTATGTGTCTCACTAAATGTTAATCATGAGATATAAATAAAGAGATAAAACATGTGAATATAATAAAAAACTACTAATAATAACATAATTTAAACATGAAATACATAAAAAAAAAATTATTGTAACCACCAAAGTATGAAATAATATTATAGGGTTAGGATACTTATCTTGGGTTGAATTATTGGCACAATATTCTTCTCCTTGGCCTAACTGGCACTTTATGAGAGATGCTTATAGGTGAATTTAAGATGGAAATAAGAAAGCATAAATATGCCTTAATTTTGGATTATAAAGACAAGGTATACATTGTTGACTCAACGTATCTTCTTAAAATATTCAAATCATTAGAAAAACTAGTCTTCCTCAAGTGTAAGTTGCTTAATAAGTATTTCATCTTCTTCATAGTAAGGTGGATTTGTGTGTGATATAATAATTAAATGTAGTTTCTTTGATAAATTATAAAATGGATGTTAGTGCATGGATTTATTATTTTCCCATATTTATGTATTTATTATGGGTTTATTATTTTACTCACTTGAAGTTTTCATAATTTAAGGGATAATCTTGCTTAGGTGTGTATACACACAATTTTATAAAATTTATCGGCTATAAGTTCTTTCTCTCTTGTAGAAATGATTTCATGCCTTAAAGGGTACAACAAGAAAGGGGTTGGAAAATATTTAGTGCTTCATGGGATTGTTAACCCCTATACCATCACTTAAAATAAATAAAAGTTACTCTTATTCATTTACCTAAGCTTTAAAACCTCACTTATACACTTCATTAAGTAGTTCACCACCCAAAATATCCCCTAACTAAATAAAAAACCCTTTGTACCTTTTTTCCTACTATGTCAACTGGCTCGACCCCATTTTGGTTTTAGTGCTCATTATAAAACTCTATCAGCCTAAGTTGACATAGTTCAATACCTAATGACTCTGTTTACCACCTAAAAAGGTTGAGTAGGCTAATTACATTAGCTAAATTCCTAGGAGGGTTTAGGTTACACACACACACATATGTATGTATATGTGTGTGTATATACACACAGACACATACATCTCTCTCTCTCTCTCTCTCTCTCTCTCTCTCTCTCTCTCTCTCTCTCTCTCTCTCTCTCTCTCTCTCTCTCTCTCTTTGTGTGTGTGTGTGTGTGTGTGTGTGTGTGTACACACACACACACACACACACACACACACATCCATCCTTTAATTTCATTTATAATAGAGAATAATTCAATTACACATCATTACTACTCATAAATCTGCTTATACAATCAATATGATCTTTTATTGCTTAGGTTTTTGCCTTAGAGAAGTAGCACTTGTATTGTGGATTTCTTGGATGCATAGGAGAAGTCTTGTAGCCTAGAGATAAATTCTCTTTATGATATTTAGAATCCCACAACCACCTATTATAAAGCACCATTAGGCAATGGAGAGATTGAGGCACAACAAGATCACTTCAACAAGGTAAGTATATTCTTATTCCTTCACATTTCGTTAAGTATATGTTATAAATTTAATATATATATAAAATTATATCTCTCCTTTCTTAGATCATGTCTATGTTATAGATAGATATGTCTTTGCATGTTTATTATCTTCCCCATTTGTGCCACAAGCTTATGTGATCACTATAATATATTGTATATGCATTTATTATATTAACTTGAATAATTTCTTATTAGATTATATTGATTAAATATTATTACAATTATATGACCTAGATAGGGCTATCACAACATGGAATTTGAACATAGGCCTTAGAAGCCTTTCATTTTCCATAGTGTGATAAGAGATCCCTTAGTTGAAGTTTATAAAATCCATATTGGTTACGAACCTAATTTAAACATATTACCAAGAATACTTGTTAGCAGATTGCCTTCTCTAAGATTAAATATTATTGAGTAAGATAAGTTATAAAATTATCTAGTTTCACGTGCACACTTTCTAGAAAACCCAACATGAATCTAACCCTTGAATATTTGTAATTTATATATATATATATATATATATATATATATATATATATATATATATATATATACAATTGGATCAACCCTATTGACCCAATTTGACATTTTGTACATAGGTTTTTATACTCAGATAACATTTTTGACTTAGTTAGACTTTGTGTGCATGTTTTTTATAGCTTCATCGACCTGGTCGATCTAGTTAGGGCATATTTTTTAAAGTTTTAAATTGAGGTGAGCTTATCAATTTTTTTTAGATTTATTTGCATGGAATTTCTAGTATTAGGAAACTAGAACAATCTAATTGATATATTTTCTTTTCCAACTCTTTTTAAACATCAAACTAAATTGATCTACTTGATTTGTCAATTTTTTTATTTTTATATTTAAACTACTATGTCAATTCAATCGACATAGTGATATTTATTTTATCATTTATTAATTTTATTTATATTAATTTAAAAAATTTAACTCCATCTAAATATTCTATCTTTTACCTCTACAAAGTCAAAATTCCATCTGGACAACACAACTCAAAATAATAAATCAACATCTTTAGTAAAACTATAACATAGACCTAGTCAAATCTATGTGATTTTCCAAGTTCACTATAACCAAATTAGTAATTTATTTTTTTCAAAAATTTAAGTAATTTCATGTTCTCATTATTTTTTGAAATTTGAATTTCATTATTGTTTTTACTAGTTTTTTAGTTTTATAAAAGTGTACCTTTATAGTCAATTAAGTTGACTAGATAAACTTAGTTATGTATCTAATTTTTATCTTAAAAACTAAGTCAACTAGATCAACTATGTTTCCTTTGGAATGTCTTTCAATATACTAATTCAACTAGCTCGGCATTATTCTATTCTATTTGTACAACTAAATTGACAAACTCAAATTTGTTTTATTTATTTTTCCTAGTTTAAGAAAAGAGAATTAACCCACATTGATAGTAATTAAACTCAATTTACTTTTTATTTAGATTAATTTTTATTTAATTTTAAAAAGTTACAAGATATATTTCAAAACTTTCATTGTCACTCTTATTTTTCACTTTGTTTGGTTTTCCCTAGAAATTGTTTATCAACAATTTTCAAACTAAGCTACTATCGTGAATCGATACTTGATACTCTATTTATGTTGTATATTATTTATAAATATCATGACATGAGGGGATTCCCCCAATACTTAACCATAATGCAAATCTAAACATGAGCTTTATTTTTTGCCTACCTCATAATATTTTAGAAATGCCTAAGATTTCTCTCTTTATTGAACCTTAAGAAGCTAACCATCTATTTGATTATGTAGTACATCAATTATTAGTTAAAAATAATAATTTACTTCCAAATTACCCTTAAAATTATGTTTAATATCATATGGTAATGTTACTTCTTCCATAGTTATTTAAAATATTAGGCCAACACTATCTAATGGACAAGCAAGTATCTTTGGGAGCCTACATTTTCAATCAAAACCTTTAGTACAAATTATTATTATTATTTTTGAGTAATTAATTGGCTTCTAAATTTCACTATTTTTTTTGTCTTCTATTTTATGTTGTATTATAAACTTGTATTAGGCAGTGTTGATACAAGGTTTGTGTTATGTATTGTAACTAGATTGACCAGCTCAACCTAGTTGCATGTGTTTAGCTATATTTTATGTAACTAAATATAAATCATCTAGAACCAAACAATTTTAAATTTTTCCTTCCTATAGAATTAATTCAACCTTATCAACCTAATCTTTTATATACAATTTTGTTTTCATTCCTATAGAACTAAGTTAACCTACTCAACCTAGTATTTTATAGGTTGTTCTATTTTTCCTTCTTACATAATTAATCTAACCTATTACCAAATATTTTATATACTATTATATTTTCATTACTACATAACTAATTCAACATGCTTGACCTAGTATTTTATAGACTATTATGTTTTCCTTCTTATAGAACTAAATTGACCTACTCGACCCAATCTTTTGTAGACTATTTTATTTTATTTCCTATAGAACTAATTCAATCTATCAAACCCAATATTTTATATATTTAATTATTTTCATTTCCTTAAAAATACATTGAACTATTCAAAATTTTAATACCCAATTGATCTAGTTACCCTATCATTCAAGTATTAGCCTATCTAACTATATGGTACTTGGCCAACATAGTTCTTTTTATTCTCAAAAATCAAATGGTTGATCTTGTATAATATATGGATGAATTCATCTTATTCCCATAATTTTAATCCTTAAACATAATTTTTAATTCCTTAAGCTTTATTTTTACCTTGATTAAACATCATGAAATCAAATATCCAATTTTTTTTGACAAACTTAACCCATTTAGACAATACATGGGTTGTTCCTTTTTACCTACTTTAGCTACCCAAGAGGATAATCACTCTTGGTTTAATTTTTATTATCATTCATATATTTATTTCAACATGGTATAAATTACCTATACTAATGATGTGAATGGTTCTAATCCCTTTCACACTTCTCAAGATACTACCTTATCCAAACTACCTTACAACACTATTAGGGAAATTCATACAAGATTAACAAATAAACCTATAAGGAATATTTTAATAGGTAACATCCCTACCCCTAATATTGGGGGTGTTCCTCTTACCACCACTAACATTACTCCTATTAAAAAATTTAATAGTCCATATTTAAATAGTAATAATAAAAATACACAAATTGACACTACTCAAATTATTGAAAAAATAGTCCAACAAATGAATGTCATGCAAACAAAAATTACCTATATGATGATGCAAATTTAACATAATTTATTAAAAATTAATAATAAACCTCCTCTCATGTTACCTCAAAATAATCAAAATTTTATTCCTCCTCTTATAGATGCAAACGGGAATCTCATTCTACAACCCCTTATCCATAATAAAATGATTCAAAATATAAAAAATGAACCTTTATCTCCTTTAATTGTCTCCATTTATATTAGAAACATTTATCTAACTATTAAGTATGATGGATTTAAAGACCCTAAATCTTTTCTTAAGGCATTTGATAGCTTTATAAGAAATGAATCCAAACAAATACCTTTGATACTACTAAACTATTAGTGAAGACATTTATAGGTGATGTTTTAGAATGGTATAATCAATTACCTCAACATTCCATTACAAAATTAGAAGACTTGGTTAATGCTCTAGTTAAATAATTTCAAAAAAATGTTTTCTAGAAATTTTTCCTGGTCATTTTATCAATGCTAAGCATTCAACCTTAGAATCAACTCATGATTTCATCAAATTATGGAAATAATTAAATCACAAAGTAGATCATAACATTAATGATGATAATCTCTTTAAATTATTTATCACTACTTCAACACCTTCACTTTAGTATAAGGTCTAAAAAATTTCTCCATGGAATTTAAATGAAGCATTTGATCAAGACAAAAGGTAATATTTCCTTATGAAACAATTTGAGACATGTCATAAATCAACCAAGGAATCTTTCCAAACCTCAACTAATGAAATTAAAATTAATACTCCTCAAATGAAATTAGAATAATGATTCCATAAATGAAGAAGTTATTATCTCCATCTAAACCCTTCACTTATAATACTATTATACCTTCATGGTATGACCCTAATAAATTTTGTTTATTTCAAGCTGATGTGGATCATTCTCATGAAACATGTCATGGGATTGTCAAATTTTTTGTTTATTTTATGCTAGGAGATACATTTGACCATGATGTTATGATCAAATTATGTCATCATGATTATGTCAAAGCTTCCCAAAATAAACATGTTACGAAGACCACATCTTCTAAATCTCAAAAATATTCTTCTAACCCTAATGCACAATGTTTAAATGACAATATTTTTGCAATTGCTAGTCATTATGATCAGTATTATACCAATTTAAAATATGTGAATGCAGTGAAAGTTAATTATAGATGAAAATAAACTCATAAAGACCCTGTCACTAAACTCAATAAACCCTCAACTAATGAATAATTAATTAAATATAATACAACTATTGCACCCACATATTCTAAATAAAATGAGGAAACACTTCTATAACCAAAACCCTAACCTAGTTTTCCTATTCTTATGAAAAACATTGTACCTCATAAACCTCATGTTAGTTCTTCATCCTCTAAATCACATTGGATTATTTTGGAAGAAATTAATTCAATGCCTTGTAAAATTACCCTCATTGAGTTAGTTCTTACTTATCCATATCATCAAAAATTACTTATGGAACAATTAAAATATATCAAATAACTATCATCACTTGATTCAAAATTCCCTTTTAAAGATTCTTCACTTACAGAAGTGCATACAATTTAAACCATTTCCACATCCCCCAATCCATCCATATAATTTATTATAGAGGATATAATTAATGATGAAATTATTGTTTTAATGTAATGATCCACCCTTATTTATTAGAACTTATATCCATAATGCCCTTATTCTAAAAGTCTTAGTAGATGAAGGATCAAGTATTAATTTTACCTCTCTTTGGTTGATACAACAAATTTAATGCACTAAAGAAAACCTTAAATAATCACATCTCACATGTAGATGATTTTATAAAATAAATAAAAAACCACTTGGTTGTATTTGGCTTCCACTTACTATTAGACTAATATAATTTTTACTATGCTCATGGTTCTTGATTTACCACTATATTACAACATAATCCTTTATCACCCATAGACACATCGTATTTGGGCCATTTCTTCCTCAGGTAGTCAATGTATTAAATTAATTTCATAAATGAAAATATTATGAACATGAATCTAATCCTAATACATGGAGTATACAACTACTAAATCCTAAGTCTCAATATCACATTCCAGCCATACCTCTCCCTAAATTTGTTAACATTAATCCTATTTTACATGTTAATCTCATTGATCTAGATGATGATTAACCTAATGAATTAAAGAACACTTGTAATACCACTAGACTACCTCCTCGTATTACAAAATGTCTTCCTCTTTCTTTACTTTTATGTGATCGCATCATTCATATACTTAAGGCTATTACTAAGGGTCCCCCTCCATGCAATGTATATGAAGCTTCTTACACAAAATAATGATTTTAAATATGATGAATATGGAGTGTCCAAATTGTTTCAATATCTTTTAACTATTTACCTTCAACAATTTAGCAATTTAGGTGTTTTAACCACTAATTCACCTATGGAAACAAAGGCATGCACTATTTCTCTCGCTTATGATGATAATTATATCATGGCCCAAGACCAATCATGATATTTAAATATAAAACATTACCAAAATACATTAAAAAAAATTATGACTTCAATCATGATGTCTATATCATCTAATATTGAATAAAAAATTGAAGGTTATGTACCTCCCATTAATCCTCTATTATTAGATACCCCATGGATAATTAAAGAAATAATGACTCAAGAATATTGTGAAATTTCTACAAAAAATAATATAATACAACCTATTCCTCCTTATTATTTCATTGATACTAATAAATTTATATAACTCAATATAATTGAAACTTCACCACTTGAATAAACTAAAACAACTATTACCAATTTGATTGACTCTACACAACCAAATATCCCCATTATTTAACTAGAAATTATTTTAGACACTAAAGCCACTTAGGTTAGACAAATACACTCTTAATATGATATAAATGGTAATAAAATCATTGATTTAGAAGTATATTTTGAATATTATGGAACTTTACCTACACTTCCTAGTGATGAAGCTATACTTGAGCTTCTCCATGCTAGAGAACCTCAACTTCCATGCCAACATCATAAACTTGGTAACTTTAAGTAAAATATTTTTTGTTTTAATAATTTTATTTCTAGTGTGGATCCTAAAACACATCATATTTATTACCTTCCTCCTATTCCATGTCATTTCCAATATGGAAATACTATGATCTTTGAATAAACTATAGAAATATAATAGGGTACACCAAATTGTCCTCGACCTATTATTGTTTCTAAGGAGATAAATCCTAAGGATCATGATAAATTTAGTTTGTTGTTTGAAAAATATCTTGAAATGTTTGATTGGTCATACAAATATTTGTTGATAATTGATCCTAACATCATTTTTCATAACATCATCACTTATCTAGATGTTAAAATTGTTAGACAAAAGCAAAGAAATTTCCCACCTAAAATTTATACCTTATCTCATAAATAAATCATTAAACTAATGGATGATAAATTCATTAAACCCTCCCTTGGACTTCTCAGAATGAGTATCCAACATTATTCCTATTTGTGAAAAACTCACTATAGTTATTCAAATATATATATATATATATATAAATCTAAACTTAGCATTTCTAAAAGATATTTTTCCCTTACCTTTAATAGATACTATCATCAATTATACCATTGGGTATGAAAATTTATTGGTTACGAATGTTTCTCGAGATATAACCAAATTTACATAATTCTTAAAGATTAAATAAAATAACATTTACTATAGAATAAGGTACCTATTGCTACATTAAAATGTCTTTTGGTCTTAAACATGTTAGGACCACCTATCAACACATAATGACCCATATTTTTCATGATATTATTAACAATTTTTTTTAAAATTATGTGGATGGTCTCATTTCCAAATCTAAAAGTCATAAAAATCATCTTTGTGATTTAAATAGTTTTATTTGTAGTTACATCTGGTAAACTTATAGGTTTTATAGTTTTCCTTAAAGGCATTGATACCAATCCTATTAAAATCAAATATATTATCAACATGCCTATTCCCCACTTGGTAATCTTGGGTTAATTACCTTATTTGTTATAGAAATGGCTTACTATATTTATTCCATCAATTCTCTTCTTAAAAAATTAATGCTTTTGAATGGATGGATTCATGACAAAAAAAATAGCATGAAATAATATTTACTTAATCCTCCAATATTCATCCACATTTAAATGATTATCCATTAATTTTATATACATCTTATACCCCTATATCATTTTGGGCAATGCTTTCCCAACAAGATGATACTAGAAGAGAATATGTTATTTACTATGAGTCAAGGTTTAATTTATTATAAAAAATGATATACCAAGGTAGAACATGATTGTCTTTCCATATATTTTATAGTTGAATAACTCCATCATTACATTCTCTATCAAACCACTTATGTAATTATCCATTTTGATCCGCTTCACCATTTATCCAAAACTTTCTTACCTAGAGATATACTTGGCAAATGGATGGTCCTATTAATGGAATTTTACCTTCAAATTATTACATAAAAATCTAAAAGGACTATTCATCATAGAAAAAATCACAACATATTCCTTACTAACTATAATCACCTTCAAGATACACTTATAGATGAAGAAATTATTTATATTGAAGGTCCTAACCAAGAAATTTCTCTCAAAGATTATTTTCACAATTTCACTGCTAATCTAGAAGAAAAGAATTTAGAAGAAAATAATTAGACTCTTACTACCACTAAATCTATTTTACTCATCGAAGAATTACCAAAAGTTATAATTGACTTACATGAAGATACTTAGACACTTCACTTCGATGGTGAAAAATGTCTCTAAAGAGATGGGGCATGATGTATCCTAACCAACCCACATGGTAAAATTATACCTTTATAATTTTGATTAACTTTTATTGTCACCAATAACATGGATGATTATGAATCTCTAATATCAGTAATGTAAGCCATAATCAATTTAGACATCCCATATTTACACTTTTTGGGTGATTAAAAACTTATAGTCCATCAATTTAATGGTTATTATCAATGTAAAAGTGAAAACTTAATTACATATCATCAAATTGTTGCTACACTTAAAAAATAATTTGCCTCTTTTACCATCGAACTAATTCCAAGAGATAAAAATATTATATTTGATTCTCTCACATCATCAACATATTTATTTCACCCTCACCAAGTTATTTATGATTCTTAATCTATTATTCAAATAATGAAAACACCTTCTTTACAAAACAAAAATGATTCTCTAATTTGTCACATCAAGGATATTACTATTTAACAAATACCATGGTATAAAAACATAATTAAAATTGTTAGAGATTTATCAGTAATCTCATGTTGATGTCATGTAGGTGTCCTGGTGATTAGATGATGTGCATTGATATCCTAGGTAACAATGGCAAAGTGTGCAATGTACTTATTCTAGTGTGCTTTATGTTGGCTTGGTTGATCTTTAGTTGTGTCCTAATTAGAGATGTTTAGATATGTGTATGGTGGTTAGAGAATGTAAAAGAGGTCCCTAAGATGTTATCTATGCTTGGAGAGCTTATGTGAATAAGTGGAATTCATCTAGTAGTTCATAGTTTTCATCTAGATACTTTGGGTTTAGTGGTAGAAAATTTGAGGAGGTAGTTTAATGATGTCACCATTACCACATGAGAACATATCAAGGGGATTTGGTCATATGGTTGTGATCATAATAATCCCTAGTTATTATTCACCATATCTCAAATCATGTGTCTAAGTTTGGTCAAAGATATGAAGGTACAAAGTTAGATTCTAAGATAAAATTCACTATTTTCCCATTCTTAGCCAAAGTTATATTGTGGTCAGAAATAACTGAGTAAGCATGTTGATGAGGTAAAAATTATCATGTGTAGAGGTATCAAGACAAAATTATCATATGGGTTTGTTAAGTTTTTAGCCTAGTTTATTTACACTAATTTTAAGATCATATAATGTAGCACGTCAAAAGATATGCATTTACAAAGTTGGACTTCCTAGTAGTTTGAGTGTGTTTTCCCATACTTAGCCAATTTTGTAATGTGGAAGAAAGAGCCAAGTAATAATTTTGTTAGTGTTATATCTTGAATGTGTGAAGGTGTCAAGAGAATATGATCATATGGGTTTTTTCAATTTTTAGCTTAAATGATTTGTGATAAATTTGAGATCATGCACTAACATATGGCAAAAGTTATGCTTGTTCAAAGTTGGCCTCTTATGCAGGTTTTAACATAGTTGGCTATATGACATAACATTTTGAGAAGGTATTTTAATGTCATTATATCTCACATGCATGAGAGTTATAGGTTCAGTGTGTCACATGGTTACATTCTCCTATGAGAAAAAATCATCTGGTCTAAGTTTGAGATCATGTGAGTAAGCACACAAGAATTTATTAAGGATAAAAAATTACTACTTAGGAATATTTAATGGGTCCCCATACTTAGTCATTTTTTAAAGTGTTAAATCTCAAGCAAGATTGGTAGAGTGTGTTGCTCCAATAAGTCAAGAAACAACTAGATGAGGATAAGTGCATAATGTTTAATAATTGAGAAAAGGTATAAGATAAGGATCCAATGATGAGTGAGTATTCATATAGTTTGATCAAATGGTGATAATTGATTGTTAAAGACCTAGTTGATCTACAAATATCGATGGAGTGTGTGGAGTCAACATTTCAAGAATGCACAAGATGTGTTTAAAATGATAGAGGTTCAACGTCTGAGCATCAGTGCCTATGTGTTAAATATTGATAAAGATTAATGGAGCATATTTAATATAAGTAGTGAGGAAATGAGATGATTTCAAAGTTTCCAAAGGTTAACTATGATTGTTTCCATTTGAATATTTGAATTTGCTAAGGGAAATACCAATGTCTAGTATTTGGGCCATATCTTTTTATAGAAGTCATATTTTCTCATGCAATAAAAATAAAAATGGTAGAAGACTCCAAGGTGCATCTTGAAATATGGATTTGAAGATCAGGAAGTGAGTAGAGTCAAATATATTGAGCCTATAAGTTGACTATGTGTTCAGTCTTATTATGTAAGTGACCCAAGAAGGATTTTTAAACTCATTTTAATGTTGTTTTGATGTCTCATGATGACTTTACTATTGGGAAGTGTTAGACTCCATTTAGATGTTTCATAAGTATTTTAGAGGTATGATCAATCTATATTGAGTATGAAAAATGATTACTAATTTGACTGTATGTTCTATAATGGTGTTCCTATGTATAAAGTGTCTATTTTATTTAATTGAGCATACATAGATGTGAGCAAAGGTGATTGTGATGTTTTGAGGAAGTCATAGGGGACATAAGGAGTGGAACCATATATTTGAAAGTGGTCGTGTATTATTTATTTTCTTGGGATGTATAAAAAAGGTGAATGGGTCTCCATAGGACATAAAAGTGACTTAGGTCTATTTTGAAAGGGGAATGTGATTAAGTGTGACCCATATGAGATGATTTAAGGGTGAAGGCAAGTTTTGTGGCCAATAAGGAAATAGTGTGATCTAGTTAATTCATTATCATTCTATATATAGTGAAACCAAATGTGTTGGGTTCTATAATTATAAGTGAGAGACTTTTAAGTGAGAAATTTGGGAGAGATTAGAGAGAGGCTTGTGTATGGTATGTGGAATAAAAGATAAGTAGTGTGCATGTTAGTGAAGTTAATGAGTATAATAGTTGGTTGACTATGTGTATGCCCTATAGGTCATGTTCCTAATGTTAGGATAGTGCTCTTGTAGCTTATGGAATGTGAAGAGGTTTGAGTGTGCATATGAGGACTATTATAGTGAAGAAAGAAAGAGTTTAGAACATGCCTATGTGAGAGGCCTTTTGAGATAGAGAGTTTGTGTAGTTTTTAGGTAATCAAGAGGTCCATCATTAAGTGTTGAAGACATCAGCTCTAATATGGAAGTTTTCATCTCAAGGAGGTTCTAAAGGACTTGATCTTCCTTAGGGGTAGTTGTTTCTTATGGAAAATGGTTTCACTAAATACCTTTGATTAGAAGGACTTGATCAAGGTCATAGGTTAGAAGTACTTGACTAAAGGTTCTTGATTATAAAGACTTGATAAATGTCTTATTTGTGATCATATTATATGATATTAGTCCATGTGTTTTTAGGATTGAGAGTGGGTTTTATTCCCCAAGAAGGTTTCCCCCATAGATCTTGTGTTTTGTATATTATCTTGAGTTATGTTTATTGTTCATTGCTAGGACTGATATGTATGCTTCATAAATGCTTGTGTTGAATTCTTAAGTATTTTTAAGGGTTTGGAATAAATTAAGTTGGATCATTTTCCATCACTAATTCACCACCCCCCCTCTCAGTGGATTACACCTCTGAAAATTGGTATAATATTAGGTCTTTTAGTAAAATCTTGACAACTTGAAGGTGATCCAAGGTACAATGGCTAGTCAGAATATGCAAGGTGGTTTCTCTATTAAGAAAGAATCGATGTTTAATGGATCCAATTATGAATTTTAGAGTACTAAGATGAGGACATACATTATGTCCCTAGGGTTTGACGTATGGAAATATGTTTTGGATGGTTATGTTGTTCCTACTACTCCTCCATCTAGTGTTGTAGATAATAAGCTATTTGAGAATAATTCTAAGGCAATGAATTCCATCACTTATGGTCTTACAAAAACTAAGTTTACCAAAGTAATTCATTTCACATCTACCAAGGAAATATGGGATAAATTAAAGACTATTTTTTAAGGAGATTCAAATGTTAAGTTGGATAAGTTATAGACTCATAGAAGGCAATTTGAATGTTTCAAGATAAACAAAGAAGATACTGTGGCATCCTTTCTATAGAGAGTTGATGAGATTGTGAACATAATCATAGGTCTTAGAGAGAATCTTGAAGAGAATATTATTGTTCAAAAGGTATTAAAGTCTCTATCACTTAAGTTTGATCTAAAAGTATCTACTATTGAAGATATTCATGATCTTGCTCAATTCAAGATGGATCAATTGCATGGCACCCTTAATTCTTATGATATGAGGAAGAATGATGACATACCTCCAAATAAGGGAGTATATTTTAAGACTAAAATGTAGAAAAAGAAGTTCTAAGGTAAGAAACTCAAAGAGGATGCAATTTTGATATAAATGAGGATGAACTAATTTCTTTGATTTTAAAGAAATTGAGAATAGGTTTAGGCAAGGATAAAGGTAAGTTACTCCTTAAATGCGTCAATTATGGTGAGATATGACATTTTGATAATAATTGCCATTATAAATATAATAAATATGATGATGAAGATCATGATCAAGTTCATGATGATGGCAAGATATATTTTAGGTCTGATAAAAGTAATAAGAGATTCATAAGGTTTGATAACAAGAAGTACTTCAAGAACAAGAAGAGTCTATACACCAAATAAGATTATAGCTCATTAGATGAAAGTGAAGAAAGTGACTCAGAATATAATCATGAAGATGATGGTTATACTAAAGATGAAACTCTACTCATGGTTAAGGAAGGAATTTTCTCACATTAGAAGGGTTCTACTTGGAGTGATTTAGATGATTTGAAGATGATTTGGACTATGAGACTATATTGACAAATGCTCATGAAGAATTGAAGATTGAGAAGAAGATCAATAATAAGATGAAATATAAAATCAATGAATTTAGGGAATAATTAAATGTGTTTGAGGTAAGAATGGATGAATATGCTAAGGATCATGAATATATGGTCAAGCATCTCAGTTGTCAATTGGAATTTTTTTTCTGCAAGCCTAAAAGTTAAATAAGATGAATGTATAAGGTATGTATAGGAAAATGAGTCATTTAAATATGATTTATAAAGGTATTTAGTAAGGTAATGTAATTTTTGAAATTTTAAAAAAGATAAAATGATTAAGATATCATTTTAAATGATCAAAATCATGCAAGTGATAAGACTAGTATGGGATACAAAGAAGAACCAGAGACTACAACTCAAAAAAAGATGAATACTAATGTGAACAAGGATAATAAACCTTTGAAGATAAATCATTAGACAAGGAAAGAAGGTGATATAAAAAATGAATACAAAATATATTAGACAACCAAATGCCATGAGGTATGCAAATTTCAATGGTTACTTCTATACTTGTAATAAGTTGGGCATAGAGCTAGAGAATGTAGAAGAATTATTAAGAATGAATTTGATTGGAAATATGATGGGGGTAATAATTCAAAAGGTTTAATCAAGGTTTATTTTATCAACTATCATGATGTGGGACACCTTGAAAAATGTTATCCATTCAAGTTAAGACAAGCTAAATTTCCTTCAAGAGATATTGAGTTCTATAGTTGTTATAAATTAGGACACATTACAATATTTTATCCAAATCTAGTAAGGTAGACTCATCTTTTGAAAAAAAAAATTGGTGTGATTCAATTTTGAATAGAGAGGTCATGTTGTTAGGTTCTACTAGTAAAGGCCTACAAGTCATAAAAGGTTCATTCAGGCTCCAAGAATGTAAGAAATAAAACAAGTTAATACATGGAAAATAAAGGTGTTAAGTATGAGTCATGATGAGATTGTAGGTATAAATAATCTATTTTTTATGGTGGAGAATGATTCTAAATTTTAAGAGTCCTAAGAGGTCTCATTATCTGCTCATGTTAAAAATGAAGAGACTAAGCTCAAGGAGAAGACCAAGGTACTAGTTAACGCTATTCCTAAGTTATGTTTGGGTCCAAGTGAACATCTTGTTGTTATTGAACAAGTGCCTAGTGATGAGATTCCAAGATACAATAAATATTCCTTAGATGTAAAGATATGCCATGAATCTATGTTGTCTCCATGTATTGATAATCTAATCATAGAATAAAAGGAGAATGTTGTAGTAGTTGAAGAAGTTATTTCTCTAAAGCCAAATAAGAAGAATAAGAACTATAAGTATCATCTAAGAAAGGAGGAAGAGGAATATGAGGAGTTCAATTTGTTTTATAGCATTGAGGTATTGAGGGTGTCTCTATCTATATTCTTAAGAGACTCCTTTCAAGTGGGGAAGCAAGTGTCACTGTGGTGCTTTTCAATTGGAACAGTCTATAGGGTCATATTGAAGGTTCCCAAATGGAAAAGTAGGATTTTTTATTTTTCAAGGTAATATTTCTACATAATAAGGTTTGTTGACCTTACTATACCATGCTCTAGGTGTTTTTTTGATTTGAAGGTATGTTGAAGTTAATTTGTATATTTTTGTTAGCTCTTAGGTTTCTCAATTTGTGCTTAAGAGCTTGCAAGTCCTAAAATGTGTTATAGGAAGTCAAGGTTCACAATGGTGTGGAACTTAAATATTTTTCCAAATGTTTGTAATATCTATCTATAGGTATACAAGATGTTTTAGAGGTGGACATTGACTGGAAGGTGTTGTGTTAATTTTATTTATCTTTAAGATTCTAGGGTTTTGGGCTCTTGTAGAAAAATGGTCTACCTTATAATTTGAGGTATAAGGCTTAGTCATTTATTTAATGGGACAAATAGGTGATCAAATCAAGCTTCAAAGAGATTTTATGTTTTTTTTCTCAATTTATTCAAGTTTTTGTCAAATTGGAGGCTTAATTGGGTAGTAGGTTTGTGATGGAAGTATGTTGCAAAGAATGAACTTGTTGAAATTTGGTGTACTCAAGGGGGAATATGAGAGTGATATATATATATATATATATATATATATATATATATATATATATATATATATATATATGAAATTTCATGTCTTGAAGTTGTGTCTACAAAAATTTGTGGGCTCTATAAGTTTCAGGTAGGGCTATAAGGAAGCTAAACATCCCTAGTAATAAGAAGAGAGATTTTGTTCAGTTTCTGTAAAAGAGAAAGGAATTAATATTTCAAGGTGAGTTCTCAAGTTGGTTTAGAACATGTTTCCTATTTAATGAGTGACATGATGCTCTGTTGGTGGTCATGGAATGTCTTGAGAAATAAGGTTGGTGAGCTTACATGGTGGTTCTTAATGGTGTGTGGAGATATGAAGATGCTCAAATGGTGAAATGGATCAAAAATATTAGAGTGAGTCCTACTAAGATGTTTCTTGGTGAGTTCAATTATATTTTAATGTTTTATGCATTCTATCTTCATTAGTTGTCATGCTTGTGAAGAAGAGTATTGTCATGGAGCAAGAGGAAGTTTGTCAAGGAAAGAAAATGTAGGCTCAAGGTAAGGGGCATTTTTTGTCATCTTTACAAGATGTTACTTTCCTATTTATGGTCTTTTTAGGTCCTTAGGATTAGTTGGTGCTCCCAACTTTGTCATTGTGTCAAAGGGGGAGAAATTTTCTATTATGGGAGTGCTTGAAGAGAGAAGGTGAGATGAATATTACTATATATAATGTTTGTTGACATCAATGAAAAAGGGGGAGATTATTGGAGACTTGTTAGTGATGTCATAGAGGTGTCCTAGTGAGTAGATGATGTGTGATGATAGACTAAGTAATAATGATAGTGTGTAGTGTGCTTGTTCTAGTGTGCAAAGGTAAAAGATAAGGATCTAATGACAAGTGGGTATTTTACAATTTTATTGAACAATGAGTTTTGATCGTTAAATACCTAGTTTATCTACAGAGATTGATAGAGCACGTGGAGTCAACATTTCAAGGATGCATGAGATGTGGTCAAAGTGATAGAGGTTTAACATCCAAGAAATTGTGCCTATGTGTTAAATATCAGTCAATATTGATAGAGTGTATTTGATCTGAGCAATGAGGACATGAGATGATTGTAAAGTGTCTGAAGGTTAACTATGATTATTTCCATTTGAATTTTATAAGGTAAATACTAGTGTCTGGGCTTTGGGCCATATCTTTTGAAAAAAGTAAAAAAAATTCATGTAGTAAAAATAAAAATAATAAACTCCAAGTGACATTTGGAAATATGAATTTGAAGATATGGAAGTGAGTAAAGTCAAATATATTGAGCCTAAAAGTTGATTATGTGCTTGTTCTTATTTTTCAAGTGACTTGAGAAGGATATTTGAGCTCATTTTGATGTCTCATGATGAATTTACTATTGGGAAGTGTTATAGACTCTATGTACATGCTCTATAAGTATTTTTTAGGTATGATCAATCTATCTTTAGTGTCAATAATGCTTAACAAATTGACTATATGTTCAATAATGGTGTTCTTATGTATAAGGTATCTATTTGAGTTAATTAAGCATACATAGAGGTAAGCAAAGGTGACTCTGATATTTTGAGGATGTCTTAAGGAACATAAGGATGGACCCATGTATTTTAAATTAGTCCTATATTTTTGATTTGATTGGAGATGTATCAAAAAGGTGAATAGATCTCCATAGGGCCTAAAAGTGACTTAGGACTATTTTGAAAGGGGGTTGTGCTTAAGTGTGACCCATATAAGATGCCTTAAGGATGAAGGCATGTTTTGTGTCTAACAAGGAAATATTGTGATTTTGTTAATTCATTATTGATCTATATATAATGAAAAAAAGTGTGTTGGGATATAGACATTGTAAGTGAGAGACTTGTAAGTGATAAATTTGGGAGAGATTGGAGAGAGGATTGTGTGTGTGGTTTGTGGAGTGAAGGATAGGTAGTGTGCCTGTTGGTGGAGTTAATGATTAGAATATTTTTTTTGATTATGTGTATGATATGTAGGTCATGTTCCTAATGTCAGGATAGTGTTCTTGCATATTTTGGATATGCAAAGAGGTCCAAATGTGTAGAAGAGGACTATTTGAGTGATTAAGGAAAGAGTTTGGGACATGCCTATGTGAGAGACCTATTTGAAATAGAGAGTTTGTGTAATTTTCAAATAATCAAGAGGTCTATCATTAGGTGTTAAAGACATTATCTCTAAGTTGGAAGTGTTTATCTCAAGAAGGGTTTGAAGGACTTGATCTTCTTTAGGGTCAATTGTTCCTTATGGAATAGGGTTTCACTAAAGACCTTTGATTAGGACTTGATCAAGATCATATGTCAGAAGGACTTAACTAAAGGTTCTTGATTATAAGGACTTAATCAGTCTCTTATTTTTTTATCATATTAAAGGATAGTAGTCCATGTGTATTATAGGTTTGAGAATGGGTTTTATTCCCCAAGAGGGTTTACCACATAGATATTGTGTTTTATATGTGATCTTGTATTATGTTTATTGTTCACTACTATCAATGATATGCATGCCTCATAAATTCTTATGTTAAATACTTAAGTATTTTTAAGGATTTGGAAATTGAATTGGATTATTTTCCATCACTAATTCACCCCCCTCTCTTAGTGGATTATACCTTTTAAAAAAATTATTGATCAAACTTACCCTTTAGACATGGATTTTTGTGAAAAGACTAAAATACGTAAACAAGTTTTCAAGTATGTACTTCAATACAACACCCTAAAATATCATAATGTAGAAGGACACCTAATACATTATGTAATGTAAGAGGAATTTTCTACTCTCCTAGAATAAACAGATGGGGGAATTTATGACAGTCACTATATCAATCATGATACAACCCACAAACACTTATGTATGGGTTACATTTTCCATACTTTAGAATAATATGTTATTAATTTGGCTAAAAAGTGTAATATTTGTCAACCCCATGATGATCTAATCCACTCTCCTCTAGCTTAACTCCAAATATTAGAGTCTCCTTAGCTATTATCTATGTGGGGATTATATCTCATTAGCATAACAACCTAGATCACAATATGGTCATGTATTCATTAGAACTTCTAATGAATATTTTAAAAAATTGGTAGATTCATTCTTATTGTTAATGTCATCAGTATTACCATTTAAAAATTTATTCTCAATCAAATCATCTATCATTTTGGAGTTCCCTATACCATCATTTTTAACAATGTGTCAATTTCAAAAATAAATACATGAAATAATTTTGTGAAATTCAAAATTTTCCACAAATTTTAAACACCTTATCATCCTCAATTTAATGGTCAAGTAGAATCCACTACTAAAATTTTGAAAAAAATATTACAAAAAACTATTAGAGAAATGTGTACTGATTGACACCTCTATTTCTATCCCACACTAGTATACACACTGCTAGTGGGCCAACACCATTTTCACTAGTAAATGGGTCTAAATAGATTTTACCATTAGAAGTTGAACTCCCATCTTTATGTATAAATCTTCTTGTTATAATTCCTGATGAATTACTTTAGTCCTATCTTCATGATTTAGACTTCCTCAATAAGCATCATATGGTTGATTTACAACATAATCACTAATATAAGGCTCACATTACTAAACAACATAATAAAAAGGTCTAAGTATTAAATTTCAATGTTGGTGATTTAATTCTCAAACAAGATTTATACACATTAAAAATAAGGAAAATATGCCCAAAAATGGTAGGGTCCTTATTTAGTAAAAGATATGATTGGTCTTAGTACCTATAGATTGCAAATTAATGAAGCGCATGTCTTCAAAAAACCTACTAATGCTTAATTTTAATGAAATATTTTGTTTAAATATTTATTTTCTTTTCATGCTTCCATATATTATAAATACTAATATTTTTGTACATAAGAAAATATCTCCAATTTATAGTAATACACTTTATTCAATAGCCTTTGCCCCTATTATTGGTCCTTTGGTATATCTTTATTATTTTCATTTAATTCATGGTCTAAGTTATAAGACTGTAGATAGGACCTGACCATCCTCATGAATACATTTTATTTCATAATTTAGTCTTAAAATTTTCTATTTGATCATGATTTTGACATTTAAAAGTTTATTTTCATTTTTAATTCCTTTTTATTTTGTGAGTTACAATATAAGACCTTGGAAGGGACCAAACATTCCTCATAATAACATTTTCACATTTTAACCCACTTTGGTTCATCTTTTATGAGTTGCAATGTAAAACATTGGAAAAGACTAGGCTTTCCTCAAAAAGTCTATTAATATTTAAAAACTATCTTTAAACTTTAGTGTTTTTCTTAGGAATTAAGGTAATTGTTAAGGATTATCATCTCATACTGTCAAAATTAGTTTGGTTTTTGTTATGGCATCACCTTCAAAATAAATTATTTTGGTTGTTTCACTACACATCCATTATTTATTATGGTATAGAGTCATACTTACCTATCATTATATCCTTTTCACATTGCCACATGTTTTACAATTTGATTTAACTCAATCATTTCATGTTCATTCTCTTCGTCTCCCATATTTTCATTCCCCTTTGGACATACCAAGGTCAGTTTCAAGATATCATTATTATTTAACATGAAAGTAAAAGACTCATAGATACCATGCTCTCTAAGTTATTTTACTTGGACATAAAGTTTAAGTTTTTTAGTGATAGTCATTTTTAACAACCATATTGGTTTTCCAAATCTATATGGAGGAGGAATAAAAAAAAATTATTAAAATTTTAAAAGGTAAATCATTTAAAACAAAAGACAATTAAAAATTAAAATTAAAAATCACACCAAAAGAAGTGATTATTAAGAACACCTTATATTATATTCAAATCTCAAATTCCATAGTTGGCCTCATGATATACCTAAGGTCCATTAGGGCATAATAGGTGTAGACTGGGATAAAATATTCAATATAGTGATACCTACTTTCTCACACAAGTAACCAATATTCATAGCAGACTGATGGATTTTTAAGCATTTTTTAGCAATGAGGAACATGTTGTGGGAAGGTAGATCCATTTTACTTTTCATGAATTTAGCCTTCATGGGATGATATGTATACTTCATTAGATAACCTAAATTTGTGTGGCTAAGGCAAGTTCTCTATAGTCCTTAATGTTGAAAGTCCTCTTATTTTTATAAATTAATTTGAGTGTCTTAATTCCAATAAATATTTTATACCTTGGTATCACCTACATTTCCCCCACCACACATTTATTTTCCCCTTTGACATGTAAGTTTTTTTCTAAATCTATTTCCCAACTTCCTTATTCCCTCTTCTTCACATTTACTTAAAACATGCTACCAATAGTTTTGATTTGGTTTTATTTGTCTTAATAATAAAACTATATTTTTTAATGACTATTTATTACTTGCTTACACCTTTACTTTATCCTTCTTGGATTTCCTCAATTTCTTTTAAAATTTACAAAAATTATATATCACTTTTTTGTGAATCAGCTTGTTATGTTTCTCTAGTTTGCTTTTTCCATTTGTTAGTGAGTTTGGATTATTAATCCTCACTCATCAATATTGTTTTAATTTGTTCTCCTTTTCCATATTTTTTAAAGTTTGGTTTGTTACTTATTTTATATGCATGTTAGATTTATCATTTTAATATCACATGTCGTTGGGTTGATCTAGTTGGTTACTTTTATTACTTAAGGTGCATTTTGTATGAGTTTTTTGATCATTTAGTATCTTTAGATTTTTGGTAACCTTATTTACTCTTAGTTTTCATTGGTCCTTTTGGTTATAACTTAGCATTTATCACCCTATCTTACCAACTAACCAAATGATTTACTTTAATTCTGCAACGTTTAATTATCTAGATTTTTTTTAATCTCTTATATTTTTATTCTTTAGTTTTGTATCCCTAGGGTTTATCCAAATCACTTAATGTGCCCTCCATGATCAAAATGAAAAATACAATAGATAATCATTAAATGAAAAAGTTAAATCATTGCACTATATGATACTTTTACATTACTTCATTTATTTTTTTATTACCATTTCACTTTATGTTTTTACTATAATTTATTATCTCTACATTGTGGGTTACTATGTTCTTTTCCCAAAGCACCATCCCATGTTATAACTGTCTGACATATGATGAGATTTGAGTTGGGCTTATGTATACACACAATATTTTTAAGATTTATTAGTTAGTGATGTTTTCTCTCTTACAAGAATGCATCAAAGCTCAATCTCTCTATGTGCATGCCTTAAAGGGTGCACCGACAAAGGGGTTGCAAACCTTCAGTGCTTCATATGATTGTTGACCCCTATACCACCATTTACAATTAATACAAGTTATTCATTATTTTACATAAGCTTTGAAACCTCACTTATACACTTCCCTAAGAATCACACTACTAAAAATATCCCTTAAATAAATAAAAAATCCCTTTTACCATTTTACATACTATATCAACTAAGTCAACCTCATTCTAGGTTTAGTGCATGTTACAGAATTCTATCGGCCTAAGCCAACATAGTTAGAGACCTAAAGGATATATCTCCCTCCTAATGAATTTGACCAATTAATGACATCAACTAAATTATCAAAAGGGTTTAGGGTCAATCCCTAGATATATATACTCCCTTTCATTTAATTTATAATAGAGTATCATTTAATTGCACATCATTACTTATTGTAAATATACTTATAAAATCAAGAGGAGGTTTCATTACTTAGGTTTTTGCCTTGTAGAAGTAGCATTTATCTTGTGGAAGTATTGGATGTTTATGATAAGTCTTGTATCCTAGAGCTGATTTATCTTTGTCATCCTTACAATCCCACAATAACTTCTTACAAAACACCATTAGCCAAGCAAGATATTGAAGCATGATGAGTTCACTTCAACAAGTTAAGTATATTCCTATCCCTTCATATTTTGATAACTATATGTTTTAGAGTTAATAAATATTGAATTATATCTTTCCTTGCCTAAATCATTTATATGTTATAAATAGATCTATATTTGCATGTTTATTATCTTCCTCTTTTGTGTTACAATCTTTGGTGATCACTAGATTAGCTTTCATATGCATTTACTATATTAGATTTTATAGTTGTGTAGTAGATTATCTTGTTTGAATATTATTACAATCATAAGACCTAGCTAGATTATGACAAGATGGAATTTAACTAGAGGCCTTTGAAATCTCTCTTTTTTCATAGTGTGATAAGAGTTCCCTTAGTGTAGGTTTAGCAGATCCATTATTTTCCATGGCCTCAATTTTAATGTATAGTGAAGCATACTTGTTATTTTATTACCTTCTTCAAACTTGAATATTATTGAGTAGCATAAGCTATATAACTATTTGGATTCACTTGCATATAAGGTGTACTTGGAGTTACAGTTTGATTGGATGATTATGAAGTAATTATCTTGAGAAACTATTTTGGGTATGGGAGTTACTCTTCTATTCTTGTCTCTTTAAACACTTCTCATGGAGTTTTTTAGGGAGGAATTACACATGCACTCCCCTATATGCACATCTCCCATTTTTGATATTTTATAATGGAGAGTTGGAAGTTTGATCTAAGTATATTTTGCATTATTCTCATGTTTTTTATTTCATTCAACTTATAGTTGTTTTTTTCACTTGTTTGGCTTGTCCTTTCATTAAATGTGTTCATCTGCTTGATCCATAGATCCTAGCATCCACCTCGATATGGTCTTAGAGTGCTATTATATTATTTGAATGCTTTGTTTATTTTTGTATTAATTTTTAGTATTGAGTTTATTTTAAGTGTATTATGAGGAAACTTTTAGATGGTTTACAAAAAAATTTGGGGTATTTTTTAATAATCTCAAAAATTGTATGGCTCTTTTTTACTAAAAAGGGAGTATTACTATTTTTATGAGATGTTTTTGTCTATAATTAGTATTTAATTCTCACTAAAGGAGTGGAGGGTATCACATTATATTCATGATGGTGATGACTTAGTTTGGGAAGTTTTAACCTAGAAGAGTTTCCATTGATGGTGTTTCAAGTTCCCATGGCCTGTAAAAGGAAAAACTCATTCTCTCACACCATTGGAGAGACTCCATATAGATTGATACACCATTCCAAGACCCCCAAACTATTTTTTATCTCATAACATCATACCTAAACCTAAAACATATATTTTATCCTTACAAATGTTTTTTTTGAGTTTTTCTCATAGTGTACTTAATCTTTCATGTCTTGTTGATGATTTTTTGAACCTATATGGCCTAATAATGAATTTTGAGCTCCCCCATAGTATAAAAAATTATCTTCCATATTTTATAATGACTTTAAATAGTAATCCAATAGATTTTATGGTATAATTAAGGAGTTTGGTTCTCTTTTGGTCTGGTCTTGCTAAAAAACATGATCCACATGACTAGTTCCTTCTCCCATGGGACTAGCTTAGGTTTATCCTTCCAAAGCTAAGTTAAACAATCTTTATTCTTCCCAAAAAAATATATGTTTAAATAATTTTTTAATAGATAGTTTTTTATTTTTTCTTCAAATATAATTCTCCCTATTTGAATATACATGAGGGTGCATAGAAAGACTAGTAAAGACTTCAAAATTACTTTGTAGAGGTATATGGTTTGATTTCATCACATATATGTAAATTTATTTTAGTGATTTTTAATTTTGTGATTTTTAATTAAAATAGACATTAAAGATAGGAAAATGATATATAGTGTAAATTATGATTATTAACTAAGAATTGAGTACCCTTGCATTCAAAAGTGCATGTCTTTTCATACCCTATCCATTGGTCTAATCTATTTTTAAAAATGAACAATTATAAAGTGCCAAAGGGGGGGGTTGATTATATTTAATAATAATGGGATATTGTGTTTTAGTACATCTTATTACACATTTATTACAATTATTTATTTCTAAAATAAATAATAACTTCATATAAACCATTACAAATTTCATTTCTACATGATGGATACAAGTTCAATTAATCCCATAACACCTATTAACCAATTTTGATCCCCAAGGTCAAAATGTCAACCCCTATAGGTGAAAACTTTTGGTCATGTCTCAATAACATATTTAAAGGTATTTTCATTATTTATATAGGTTTAAAAGAGTCTTTGTAAAGACTTATTAGCATTGTTTAAATTTTATTTAGAGAAATTAAGGTAAAGTCATACAGTGGTCTTGTAGTGGTCTAGTCATGTCATGGAGTGATGGGAGTTAATAAAGAAGTGTTCTAGGTCTTTATATGTCCTTAAAATTAATTTCATTCCTTAATCAACTTATACAATCATTTAATGATGTTTTGGAATGTTTAAGGTTCATATGTGAACATTAAGGTAGTGTTTAATGAGGGAAAAAATATTTTTTACTAACTCCAATGTATGTCAAAGATACCCAAGTGAAAAATCCATAAAAAAAATTACCAAGGACCTTGGATTAGTTACATAACTACCACACCTATCAACAAGTCAGATAAATGTCATAATCTTGAAATTCAACACTTTAGATAGGAGTTTTGGAATTTGTATGGACTTGTGAGCTCATCTTCTTAGTGAAAAAAATTTGTGAACATAATTTCATCTTATACAGATCATATTTCATCTTAGGATCAGGTTTTAGGTCCAAAAGATGAACTAAAATCTCTCTCTCTCTCTCCTCCATCACTCCTTACACAAGCTCATGAAGGCCAAACTTAGATGAATGGTACAAGTCATACAGGTAGATTTGGAGGATTAAATTTTGGAAAAAGTAGGGGACCACTATGGGATTAAAATTTATGGTATTTTATGTTGGATTGAGATCCTTAGATTTATGAAAAATTGATAAGGATCTAGGGTGCTTTTTTGAATCTAAAATACCCACAGGATTGTGTTTTTATCTACTTTCTTCTAAGATGATGTTTGTTGAAATATGTAAAGTGTTATATAATGTAGACAAAGGAATTAAAAAACATTTCATGGTAACCTTCATTAATTTGGAATGTTTGACCCTATTGGAAATATTGTCATTGATGTCAAAGGTCTAGCATTATTTGTGATAAAGGCCCCATTGGATTTAATGTTGTTTCTAATAGTTATATCTTGGCTAATGTGAGTTAATATTTATTTAATATTAACGAATATATTTTTGGTTGCATATAAGACAAAAGAAGGTCCCATGGAGAAGTCAAAGAGCCATGGGGTAAAGACAAAAGAAGGATGGGATGCATTTTACCATGAAGAGTCATATTGGGGAATTCCAAGAGTCACCAAGTGAAGACAAAAGAGGAAGGGCACAATTTCTCATGAAGGGACACTTTGAGGAATACGAAAAGTCACCAAGATAAGGACAAAATTGGGAAGGACGTTTTTGGTCATGAAGGGTCACCACATGACTTTTCAAAGGAAAGAATATGAAGGGTCATACACGTTTGGTACCATTTTCCATGAGGATTGAAGGGTCACAAAGGGGGAAGGCCAAAGGTCATTTGGAAAGCTATAAATAAAGGCTTGAGAAGCCATTTGTAATATGAGAGATAGAGGTTGATTTGATATTTTAATATCTAGCTTAGAAGAGCAATTGTGAGAGATGAATATGATTTGTATTTGTTATAGGTAGCTTAGAAGAGCAAAGGTGAGAGAGAGGAAAGAGATGTTGTAATGAACTATCATTTGTTGAGATAGCAAAATTAAGAGATAGGTATGTGGTATACACAAAGGGGTTGGTGCTCTTGTGGGTTGGTGCTCATGAATTATTACTGGGTTGGTGCTCGGAAAAGGGGTTAGTGCTCTTGTGGGTTAGTGCTCATGAATTGTTATTGGGTTGGTGCTCGGTAAAGGGGTTGGTACTCCTATGGGTTGGTTCTCATGAATTGTTTCTAGGTTGGTTCTTGGCAAAGGGGTTGGTGCTCCTGTGGGTTGGTGCTCATGAATTGTTGTTGGGTTGGTGATCAACAAAGGGGTTGGTGCTCTTGTGGGTTGGTACTCATGAATAGTTGATGGGTTGGTGCCTAGCAAAGGGGTTAGTGCTCTTGCAATTTGGTGCTTGTGAATATTGTTTGCTCTGGTGCTCATTCATATACTTGTGATTGTTCTCCATGGTTTTTCCCACATTGGGTTTCCATCTTATATCTGGTGTCTCTCTCTATATTGTGTGGTGTTTATTGTTTGAGTTTATTGCATATCTTGAATGTTTGATTAAGCGGAATTTTGTTAAATGAAATTTTTATAAGATATATGATATACTAATTCACCCCCCTCTTAGTATATCATATGCTTAACAATTGGTATCAGATCAGATTTCTTTAGAAAGGGTTTAACAGCTTGAAGGTAGATCAAAGAAAAACACAAGATGGCCAAGCAGATAAAGAAGGAGAATCCAGAGTTGAAATCTATGGTTGAGGCTCTTAAGGAATAGGTGTGCATCTTGGATTCTAAGTTTGCTATAGAGGTAAAATAAAATAAGATATTTATTTAGGATCTTAAGAATCAATTAGACATAGCAAATTCAATTTTAATATCAAAAGAAGAAGAGTGTAATTAGTTGAATGTTGAGTTAGGTTATTTAAAGGATAATCATGAGAAGCTTATAATCAAGGTTGAGAAAGATCATGAAATATTAGTCCAAGGAAAGAAGGATGTAGGTTTTGAAGGCAAATCAAAGAAGCCGATCAGGCAGTCCAATGCTTTTAAGTTTTAAAATTCTTTTCATGGCTGTTGTTTTATTTGTCATCATGTTGATCATAGGGTAAGAGTCTATTTGAGGAGAAGCAATTAGTCAAAGGGAGATCTCAGTCACATTCAAAAAGAAGGTATGAGAAATTTTCTTTTCTTTTATTGTCATAAGGTTGACCATATTGCTAAACTATGTCCAAAACAAGTAAAGAGATCTTCAAAGTATGTCAAAGGTTAAAAAGCCCCTAAAATATATGAGAAGAGTCAAATTAAGGTTTGGAGACCTAAAATAGTAAAGGTTGATCAGGTTGAGTTTAAGAGTGAAAATGAATTACTTTCTATAGTAAATAAAGAATCAGATAGGAAGGATTGTACAGAATCTCTTGTTACATTTGAGCATGAGTTTTGTCAAGATAAGATAGTTGCAAAAGTTGAGAAGATGAAAAATATCATAAATGATAAGGTTAGTAGGTCAAAAATGTTAGACATGCTTAAACGGATTCTAAAAGAAAAACACAAGAAGATCAAGGAGGAATAGAGGAGATGTGGGAATATCCTAAGATTTTTTTCTAGGACCCTTTGTGTGGGGTGTCTCTTCTAGGCTTCAAGGAGACACTTAAAAAAGAAATTGAAGCATGGTGGATGCTATTGGGTCTTGTCTATGTTGCATGACAAGAAGGTGAGTTGACAGATTAATTTGTATATCTTTTGAGTGAATAGATTTTTGAAGAAAATTTTGCACTGGTGTTAAGGTTTGAGGCTATTAGAATGATTCTTGCAAATGCAGTATTTAAAAGTTTTAAAGTGTTTCAAATGATTATGGTCATAATAAATTAGAATGCTGAAAAAGAGCTAACAGTTTTAGAAAGAAGGAAAAGAATACTCATGTAAATTCAATGAAGAAGGATCAGAGTTTCAAAGCTCCATTCATCAAGAAGAAGGATCAGAGTTTCAAAGCTCCATTCATTAGGAAGAAGGTTCAGACATGTTCATGGTAGAAGAAACAACTTGAATATTCTATGTTGGTGTAAATAGCGTTACATGTAAGAAATAAAGATAAGCCATGGTTCCTTGATAGCAGATGTTCAAGGCATATGACAGGAGATAAGAGTAAATAAGATAAATGGTGGCATAATGAAATTTGAAGATAAAACCACTGTCAAGATAGCTAGAAAAGGTATTTTAAGTTTGGATATTAGTAGAACCAAAGCTAAGAATGTTTTTTAAGCATAATCTATTGAGTGTAAGTCAAATATGTGATCAAGGATACACCTTAAAGTTTCATGTGGAAGGTTGTGAGATTATAAGGAAATATTCAAATTAGTTGATTGTAGATTCTCAAAGGATAGGCAATGATTTATTAGATATATTCTCAAAGGCATGATCAAAGGATACATTAAAAGATCTACAAGAGGAGTTAAGAGTAATTTCTATTACTTCCTACCATTGATGTTCAACATCAGTTGATGGGGAGCTAAGTGTTATCTCTATGTAGGCCCTTTGCATTGATGTCAAAGGGGGAGAATAATAGGTACAGGTATAGGTGCAAAAATAGGTACAAGGAATAGGTATAGGTTGTTACAGTAAGGGAGAATTACTATATGTTTTCAGATGACAAGATATGCAGGTGATAGGATATGGTAGTTTTAGGATTGAGGTTGCCATCAATGACAAAGGGGGAGATTGTTGGAAATATTGTCATTGATGTCAAAGGTCTAGCATTATTTGTGATAAAGGCCCCATTGCATTTAGTGTTGTTTGTAATAGATATATCTTGGCTAATGTGAGTTAATATTTATTTAATATTAATGAATATATTTTTGGTTGCATATAAGACAAAAGAAGGTCCCATGGAGAAGTCAAAGAGCCATGGGGTAAAGACAAAAGAAGGATGGGATTCATTTTCCCATGAAGAGTCATCTTGGAGAATTCCAAGAGTCACCAAGTGAAGACAAAAGAGGAAGGGCAAAATTTCTCATGAAGGGACACTTTGAGGAATATGAAAAGTCACCAAGATAAGGACAAAAGTGGGAAGGATGTTTTTGGTCATGAAGGGTCACCACATGACTTTTCAAAGGCAAGAATATGAAGGGTCATACAAGTTTGGCACAATTTTCCATGAGGACTGAAGGGTCACAAAGGGGGAAGGCCAAAGGTCAGTTAGAAAGCTATAAATAAAGGCTTGAGAAGCCATTTGTAATATGAGACATAGAGGTTGATTTGATATTGTAATATCTAGCCTAGAAGAGCAATTATGAGAGATTAATATGATTTGTATTTGTTATATCTAGCTTAGAAGAGCAAAGGTGAGAGAAAGGAAAGAGATGTTGTAATGAACTATCATTTTTTGAGATAGCAACATTGAGAGATAGGTGTGTGGTATATGCAAAGGGGTTGGTGCTCTTGTGGGTTGGTTCTTGTCAAAGGGGTTGGTGCTCTTGTGGGTTGGTTCTCATGAATTTTTTCTAGGTTGGTGCTCATCAAAAGGGTTGGTGATCCTGTGGATTGGTGCTCATGAATTGTTGTTGGGTTGGTGCTTGGTAAAGTGGTTGTTACTCTTGTGGGTTGGTGCTTGGCAAAGGGCTTGGTGCTCATGAATAGTTGTTGGGTTGGTGCTCAACAAAGGGGTTAGTAATCCTACAAGTTGGTGCTTGTGAATATTGTTTGGATTGGTGCTCATTCATATACTTGAGATTTTTCTCTGTGGTTTTTCCCACATTAGGTTCCACGTTATATCTGGTGTCTCTCTCTATCATGTGTGGTGTTTATTGTTTGAGTTTTATTATATATATTGAATGTTTGATTAAGTGGAATTTGGTTAAAGGAAAGTTTTATAAGATATATGATATAATGATTCACCCCCCTCTCAATATATCCTATGCTTAACAGATCCTTCATAGTGCCAAGAGGATCCTTCATGCTAAATGTGTCATTATCTTCACTTAGAATTTTGAAGGGGTTTGATAGTATAATTACATTCAAGGGAGTTATAACATGTTTTCCATCATCATACCAATTAATTAAAGGATCTCCAACACATCTGGTCATATTGTAATAATCTCTCCAAGTAGTTCTTAAGTTGACTTCCAAGAACTATGCATATAGGATTGCCTATGTAACAACATTTGAAAAGTCTTGTTTTTTAACTTTTTTAGGGTTGTATAGAATATTGACCTTATTGGGAAAGAAATGAAACATTATGAAAGGGTGATATTAATATAAAAAGTCATTCTTGTACCAATATGAGTTTTAGAGCACAAAAATGCAAACCTATAGGTCTGGAGACTTATAGATCTACTTCTTATGAGAGTCTTGATGTAATATTTATCAAGAATACCATGTTAGGGCCTTGAGTGGTTAAAGAGTTGTGTTTTTTTCACATTTTATGAGTTTAAAATCATATTAAAGGATGTCCTCACTAATTCAATGCTCAATAAACTAGGTCATACCTATAGCCACATAGTTCATTGCCACCTATAGGAATGAAAAAAATGACATGTGGGAGTATTGAAAGGATATGAATTGAATATAAATGTGAATTGGTAGGTAGAAAAGGTAAATGTTTTGAATATGTCTCAATATATCTTAAGGATACATATAAATTCCTAAGTCTATCAAGTGAAAATACATCTTCAATATGTGCTCAAGATACCCAATATGCACCCACAGGTAGGATATCTGACAAAGTGTATATTTTTGAAGATGATATATTGGCATAAGGTTTGAATTTGAAGTAGGTAAGACAAATTTTATTGAATTTTTAATGATTTTAAAGATCATAAAATCTAGATGAATTGCTAATCATAGGGCCATATGAGTTCCTAATAAGTCTAAACTATACTCTACAGTCTTAAGCATGTAGGAGAGAGACAAGGGGTATTTATGGAGATTTGAGACCTTGAGAAGACTAAGAAAAATCAAATCCAAATAATAATTCTTAAATAATATATAAAGGGTTTTTTTTTAAATGATCATAAAACTTCCATTGAAACCCAAAGACATAGATAAAACCCAATCATCTTCTATAAGTCTACTAAGTAATGCAAGCTAGTTCCAAACCAAAGGAAAGAGTAGAGTTCATACAAATCATGGGGAATTTATCTTAGTGAAATGATTATTGAGTGATAAAATCATTTTAATTCAGTCATACCTAAATAAATTATAGAGGAAGAGGACTAGAAAAAGTGAAATCTAACCCTATAGACATAATAAACATCTATATGTTATTAAGGTGAGCTAGATAGTTTCAAGCCTAAAACAAGAAGGTAGAGCATGTATGAAAGGAGTATTAGAGATTATATTTTATTATAAATAAATTTTAAGATGTCATGGAGGGTCCAATTGACTTGAATAAAATTTTAAAGAAGAATTAATTGTCTATAAGCCATCCTAAAACCCTAACTGCTTAGCCATTCACACACAAGCCTACCTAAGTACTTGAATAAGTAGTTTGTTTGTTTTGAAGGTTCAAATGTATGTGTAAATAACTTGATATAATTCATGATGATGACATGATCCAATTATATTCCTAAAACTCAATCAACAAGTGAAACAAATTTGAAAACCCTATTTAGGTTAGTGAAGCTTAAAATAAAGCTTAAGTAGACCTATAAGGGTAGCCATAAGAAAAATGGTAAGTAGGATTTGAATTTAATAGTTTTAGGAAATTTATGAAGTGGTAAAGACTCAAAAAAATAATGTTATAGGGTCTTATAACACCTTAAATATAAAAATAAGGATCAAATATAGTCAATAGGGTTTCTTTTCTTGTCTTACTTAAGAACTCTAGGCCTAACTAAATGAAGTTTCAAGAGACCTAATGATGGTGAATATGACCATTGGAATAGGTCAAGGTAGATGTATCAGACATATGGGGGTCATTATAAACTAAAAACTAAATTTAAATCACCACCTACATGCCCCAATTCTTCTTAGCATCATAGAATGTAGCCCACTAGCTAGATAGGTCACATTCTCTTGCTCAATATAGTATGAAAAGACTAAATGCAAATTTGGGATTCTAAGCATAGTTATCTAACCTTGTTTAATTGTAATTTTTGGAATTTATTGGTTGATTGTTTCCCCAAGATTTATGAATCATCCTTAAGAGTGCTTAAAACCATCTTTAGGCCTTAAAACCATCAGGTCATAACTCACAGTCTACCAAAGAGACTAGTTATGACCTGATAAGAGAGAAGATGGTTTTAAGGCCTAAAGATGGATTGGATGAAATTACAAATGACATAAATCATGTTCAAAACTATATTTATTAGTACCTCATGTTTTTTTTTTGTACTTTCAAGTATGAAACTATATGAAATAGGCTAAAGAAGTATATTTTAAGTTACTTGGGAGGTTTGTATAGGGTCTTGGTAGCCAAAATTTTATATGGATGATATTTAGGAAGCCCTAAAATTGAATAAATTTTTTATTTGAGGTTTTGAACGTTTAGGAAGCTTGTGGATTCAAAAGTTAGTCTCTAGGTATAGAGGCTTAATTCAGACCTAGTTAAGAGAGAGAAATAGCAAAAAAGACACTTTCACTCACTCTTAGGACCTAAAAATTGGCATGAAACTATAAATACATATTTTATCCTAAAATATGACTTCATTTTTTTAATAATGTTCATAAAAATATCTACACAAGGAGGTTTGAATGATTTTAGGGATATGAGGAATGAAGCATAATTAGAGCTTTTGGTGTATAATGAGTTCTTGGGGTTGGTTTGAGACTTTAAAATGATTTTTATTAGATATAATATGATTTTAATATGCCATAAAATGATATAAGATTGGGGTATAAAATATGAATTAACTTTTTTCCACCTGTAAGCAAGATTGGCCTAGTGAGATGAAGAGACTTCTAGAAACCTAGCCAGAGAATGAAGTGATGTGTCAAAGAGAACATAAGGAAACAAGTTTAGAGGTGTCAAGAGAATATAAAAGGTGTAAATAAACATGATATGATCATCAATAATACCACTTGTAATTCCACAAGCTAAAGCAAAGGATAGTTTTGGAGAGATAGTCAAGGTGTCAAGCCAAGTTTGAAACTTCCATAGAACTTAGAATATAAGAGAATATTTATAATAAAATAATTTTATTTAAGGACCTAATGGGGTAATTTAAATGTTATTTCTTCTTGTAACTCATTTTGGATACTTGTCTCTCATTCTCCACTTATTGTCTTACTTTCTCTATATATTGAGCCTTAATTGGCTAAGTCAGTATCCTCCACCTGGGTATGGTGAATCCATACCAATTTTTAGCCTTTTATGAATAAATAACAACCTATTTTTACCTTCTCCATGGAATAGTTTCAATATGCATGCTTGATTAGTTGGTCTTGCTAAGTGATAGGTATACTTCATTAACATGCTTATCCTTATTTATCATTCATGTTTAGTTTGAAATAATTTTGTAGGTCCCTTGAAGTTTTTAAAAAGAGTGTGTATGGGTTTATTGATTTATATTTCATTAGTTTCATGTCATGACCTCTTGACTAGTCCTATCTTAATCTTTCTTCAAATTATGAGAAACATTGATGTAGAGAGGTAGATTTGGATTTGTGTTATGTGCAGGTTAGTCTCTTGTTTGAAGTGAAATTATCATTGTTTGGTAGTGATTAGCTCATATTTAGTGAATCACCTCCATTATATTAGGTTTATCTCCCTTTTCTTAGCAAGTTTTAGATTAGTGTTTTAGCCTAAGTGATTCATCAAGGGGAGCTAGCCCTTGAACCTAGACATTCACCTCTTTAATAGGGTACCCATAACCTTGATATTTTTCATGTTACATCAAATTTATAAAGCTTGAAATATATTATAAAGGGTTAAAATTTGAGTGATAATAGTTTTGGCATGCCCGATAGGACTAAGGTTCAAAGTTATGGAAGGATTATTGGTGTTTTTCTTTCACATATCAGCCTTTAGAGGCATTCAAAACATCAATGGAGACTTAGTTCATGATCAATTAGTTATATTAGCCTATTCAAATATTCAAAGTAAGTTGTGTTCCATTTCATTATTTTTATGATTTTATTCTAGCTAAGTTTGAAGTAGGGTTTAATTCCATTCAATTTGGTGAAGCTCCTCAAGCCTATAGTATTCCCTATCATTCCTATGATGATCTCTATCATTATCACTATGATCCATATCAACCTCACTTTGATTCCTATTAGCCTTGTCATAAACCATATTAGTCCTATGATTGTCCTACATTCTCCTTATATGATTCTAATTACATAACTCAACAACCTTACCAAGACTTGAAACAATAATACTCCTCCCTTCCTAATTTAATTCCATCTCAAAATTATGTTCCCCTATCATATCCTTGTTGGCACTTAAGACAAATTTATAAATTGGAATAGGTGATGATAAAATGTTATGGATAACTAGATGTGATCCATTTTCATCTCATAGATAAGATGAGGAAGTTAACTCCAATGTTGATGGATAGGTGGATGTTAGTTAGAGAGGAAACCCAATATGTTATGATTGATGATTTGTATGAAATTATAAATTTTATGCAATGGTGAATAGATAGATTAGAGAGCTAGAAGAATCAAGAAACCCAATCCAAGAAACCTCAACCATCATCTCCTATCCCTAATCCACCTCCTTTGATTCCAAGTCTTCCTCAAGCTACACCTATCCTTCCTAAAAAAATCAATATCTTTTCATATTGGAGGACTTATTAGACTATGATTCCTAAGTATACCATGCTAGCTCTTGTGGAAGAATATGAACCTATGAAAGTCTCTCCCTCCCCTCATCAAGATTCCTCTTGTATTCCATATCGGTTTTATTATTCTCTTTATCCTCATGAAACCATTCACTGTCCTCAAGAGGAGCCTCCAAGAGATCCAATTTAATCCTCAAAAGAGCCCACTAGATTTAAAGTTTTAACTTGGAATCAAGTAGTGAAGTCTTGGGAAAAGCAAGAGGAAGAGAACCAAGACCAAGAAATTGATGTCAAGGGAGAAAAACTTGTGCCTACTCCATCCCCACTTAAACTCCCTGAAGAGCCTCAAGCCACTCCATCTTGGAGGTCTATCGAAGAATATTTTCAACTTATAAAAGAGGACCTAGTAGAGAAAGTCAAAGATAAAGTTTCATCTATTAGATATCCTTAGGAAAGCTATGAGGAATATGAGGTGCTTGTTGATTAAAATGAAATTTATATAGCCCAATTCAACATGCTTTCCCTTCAAGAATTCCTTGAAGAATATCCCATTTCCAAGACCCCAAATTACAAGAGTACTCCCTCCATCCCCAATCCCAATCATGATCCATCCACCATACCTCATACTCCCTTTCAAACTCATGAACCTATTTATCACCCTCCCACTATCTCCCTTATTAAAGAGGAGCCTATACTATGGGAAGAAAATGAAGAGGAAGATGTAGCTACAATTGAATATCAAAGGAAGTGTAATGAATATGTTTCAAATGTGTTTGATGAGGAGATACTCATTGGTACCCCACTTGTATGATGAGTAGATTTTAAATTATGATGTTCTTGGAGATAGTATTGATGGTGTGTTTCAAGTATAAGATCCAATTACATCTAACTTTATTGAGATTACAGCTAGTATTGAGGTTAAAAAAACTATCTAAGCAAGAAAATTGAGGTCTTGAATGATCTTGACCTGGTTCCAAATGAACAAAATGTTAAACTTGAATAAGTTTCCTTTAAATCACCTCATTAATACATAGAAATATTTGAAAATATTTTCATCCCTATGATTCTTGAGGAGAAAAAAGAAGATACTCTTCTAGTTGGTCTTACTCATATTAATCAAAAAGAAAGAGTCAAAGTATGATTAGTGGTAGTACCTTTAGTCTCTTCAAGAGATTGAATATATATTATAAAGGTGTGTTGACTATTGAAGACCATACTCATAAGGAGATTGAATAAGATAAGTTCATTGAGGACAATAATGAAGCTTGGATTTTGTATGTAAAGCTCCTTGAATAGCTATATGAGGTTGTAGTAGATGGTGATAATTTTGATGTCATTTAAGATGCCATGAAGGATAAAAGAATCATGCTTAGATGTAACATCATTGGATGAAGTTATATATAAGGGTTATAAATGATAGAAGTATTGAAAGTACAAGAATATTTCATCTTTATAGGTGACTGGTTTTGCTGACATATCTTCACTTGAGAACATGCCAAGAGGATTGGCATTCAAGAAGAAGATGAAAATAATAAGATGAAGGCCCAACAAGTAGCTTGATTCATGCCATTATTCATTTCATGGAGAAAGATATTATATAATATTCCCCCTCTTCAATCCAAGAGGAAGAGGTTATTTTTAGGTTAGTTGTATATATCTAAGCTTTCTCATGTTATTTGTGGTGTTCCTTAAGTTCTTAAATAACACATGTGTGAGTCTTGTTGCTTTTTTATGTGTTTTTATTTGTTTGGTGTGTTTTTTAAGGTCAAATTAGATATTGTACTTGTCATGGTAAAGGTCTATTTAAGTCTGAAAATAAGTGTAAATGATCCATTACCTAATGGAAGGTTACTCGTCCATTTTGCATTACATGCATGTTACCCCTATGAATTGCCAATTTGTTGACCAATTTTGGCCCTCAAAATCAAAATGTCAAACCCCTATAGGTGAAAACTTTTGGTAATTTCTTGATAACATATTTTAAGGTCTTGTCATGCTTTAGATAGCTTTCAAAGAGTCTTCATAAAGCCTTATTAGAAATTTTTAAGGTTTATTTGAAGAAATTAAGGTAAAATCTTATAGTCATCTTATAGTGGTCTAGTATTGTCATGTAGTGATGGGGGTTATTAAAGAATTTTATAGGTATTTACATGTCCATAAAATTCATATAAAGCCATTATCAACTTATACAAATCATTTCATGATGTTTTAGAGTGTGTAAGGTTCATTTCTAAGCCTTAATGTAGTGTTTAATAAAGGAAAAAGAGATTTTTTACTCAAACCCAATGTATGTAAAATATCCCAAAGTGAAAAATACATGAAACACACTTACTAAGGACTTTAAATTAGTTACATAGCTACCAATTATATCAATAAGTTAGATAAATATTAGAATCTTAAAATTCAATGCTTTAGAGAGGATTTTTTGGCATTTGTACGGACTTGTAATCTCATCTTCCAAGTGAAAATAATTTTTTAAAGTCCTTTAATCTTATACATGTCATATTCCATGTTTGGGGTTAGGTTTCAGGTCCAAAAAAAATCTCTCTCTCTCGACCTCTCTCTTCTCTCTCTCTCCTCTCTCATCTCTCCTCTCTCCTCCTCTCTCTCTCTTCTCTCTCTCTCTCTCTCTCTCTCTCTCTCTCTCTCTCTCTCTCTCTCTCTCTCTCTCTCCTCTCTCTCTCTCTCTCTCTCTCTCTCCCTTCACAATTTTATCAAGGACAAATTTAGATTAATGGTATAGGTTGTATAGGGAGATTCGGAGGATAATATTTTTTATATAATAATGGGACATATATGGGTTTTACATTTTTGGTATTGGTCTTTGGATTTATTTCCTTAGATTTGAGAAATAATTGCTAAGGAGCTAGCATGATTTTTTAAAGCACTATAAAATCCCCACAAGCTTGTGCTTTTCACCACTTTATTAAAGGTGAGAAGTTTGTTGAAACAATTATAGTGTTATTTAAAGGTCTTAAAAAGAATTAAAAAATAATTTCATGCTCACATTTATTAATTTGGCACATGTAAGCCTTCATAGTGCCAAGATGAGCCTTCCATGTTAAATGTGTCACTATCTTCACTTGGAATTTGTGTAGGGGTTTGATAGTCTAAGTACATTAAATGGAGTTTTAAAATTTCTTACATCATCAAAAAAATTAATCCAAGTATATATAAGACATCTTGTCCATATTGCAACAAGCTCTCCAAGTAGTTTTTAAGCTGACTATCAAGCACTGTGCATATAGGACTCGCCTATGTAACAATGTTTGAAAAGTCTTATTTTTTACCTTGTTCATGGTTGCATAAGAATATTAAACATATTAAGTGATAAATTAGACATTATATAATTCAAATAATGATAAATTAGGACATATTAAGTGATATTAAAATAAAAATTCATTCTTGCACCAATATTAGGCCTAGAGCACAAGAATGTAGACCTACAAGTCTGTAGACCATATAGGTCCTATTTTTTGTAAGAGTATTGATGTAGTATATATCAAGAATATCATGTTAGGGGCCCTAAGTGGTTAAAGAGGTGTTTTTTTTTTAATATATTATGATTTTAAAAACTCATATGAAAGGATTTAATAACTAATTTAGTGTTCAAGATACCAAATAATACCTATAGCCACACAATTCATTGTCACCTACAACAATGAAGAAACAAATGACATGTGGGAGCATTGAAAGGATTTTGAATTGAATATAAATGTGAATTGGTAGAAAAATAAGATAATGGTTTTGAATATTTATAAATATCTCTCAAGTATCCATAGAAACTAACTAAGTATATAAAGTGAAAATACGTCTTCAAAATGTGTTCAAGACACCCAATATGCATCCATAATGTAGGATATTTGATAGAGTGTATATATTTTAAAGATGATATTTTGGATTAATGTTTGAAATTGAGGTATGAAAAAAAAGTGTATCTAATCTTGAATTATTTTTAGGATATTTAAATCTAGATGAATGGCTAATGATAGTGCCATATGAGTGCCTAATAGGCCTGAACTGTACTCTTCAATCCTGTGCATGTAAGAGAGAGACAAGGGGTGTTTATTGAGATTTAAGACCTTACAAAGACTAATAAGGTTCACATATAAATAATTAGTCTTAAATAATGTATCAATTTTTTTAAATGATCATAGAACTTCTATTGAAGTACCAAGGCATAGCTAAGACGTAATCATCATTAATAGGTCTCCTAAGTAATGCAAGCTAGTTCCAAACCTAAGGAAAAGGCATAGTTCATGAAAAGAATGGGGTGTTTAACTTAGTGAAGTAATGATTAATTGATAAAATAATTTAAATTTATTCACACCTTAAATAAAATATAGAGCAAGAGGACTAGACAGAGCTAAATTTAAACCCTATAGACATAATGAACATCTATAAGTTGTTTAGGTGAGCAAGCTAGTTTCAAGCCTAAAAGAGGAAGGAAAATAATGTATGAAAGGATTATTAGAGATTTTTTGGATTATAAAAAAAGTTTAATAGGTCATGTAATGTTTAATTGACCTGAAGGAAAGTTCAAAGAAGAATTGATTGTGTATAAGCCATCATATAACCCTACCTACTCAGCCAGTCATACACAAGCCTATCTACATACTTGAAGAAGTATTTTGATTATTTTTAAGGTTTAAAGTTATATGTAAATCACATGAGATAATTCATTATGATGAAATTATCTCATCAGATTCCTCAGACTCAAGCAACAAGTGAAACAAACATGAAAACCCTATTCAAGCCAACGAAGCTTAAAATCAAGCATATGAAGACCTATAAGGGAAGCCATAATAAAAGTGGTAAGTAAGAGTTGGATTGAGAAGTTTAAGGAACCTTATTAATTGGTAAATACTACAAAATATAATTTTATAAGGTCTTGTAACTCTTGCAATAGCAAAATAAGGATCAAATATAGTCAATAGGGTTTCTTGTTTTGTCTTGCTTAAAAACCCTAGGCCTAAGTCAATGAAGTTATAAGAGACATAATGATGGTGAATATGACCATTAAAATAGTTTAAGGTTAGATTTATTAAACATATTAAGGTCATTGGAAACTCAAAACTAAATTGAAATCACCACCTATAGGCCCCAATTCTTCTTAGAATCATAGAATGCAACTTAGTAGCCCAGGAGGTCACCTTATATTACTCAATACAGTAAGGAAATATTACATGGGACCTTGGGATCATAAGTATAGTTATAAAAAAAATTTAATTGTAATTTTTTTAATTTTTTGGTTGATTGGTGCCCCATGCTTTATGAATCATCCTTAAGAGTGCAAGGTACTCATAGGCTACAAAAGAGACAAGTTCTCACCTAATGAGAGAGAAGATGTTTTAAATGCTTAAAATATGGATTTTATGAGATTATAAATTACCTAAATCATGTTCAAAAATTCTCTCTATCAACACCTCATGATTTTGGTTTGTTATTATATGTGCAAAACTATACAAAATAGGCTAAATAAGGCTATTTTAAGCTACTTGGGAGGTCTATACAGGGTTTTAACATCCTAAATTTTATTTTGATGATATTAAATAATCCATAAAACTAAATAAAATGTTTATTTTAGGTTTTTAATGTTTTGGAAGTCTATGGAGTCAAAAAGTCAGTCTCTAGGTAGGGAGGCCTAATTGAGACCTAATTAGGAGAGAGAAATAGAAAAAAAAGACACTTCCACTCACTTTTTGGACATAAAACTTGGCATGGATATGTAAAGATAAATTAGGTAATAAAATATCCATTAAATTTATTATTACCATCTATAAAACTCTATACACAAGGAGGTTTGCATGATTTTAAGGCTATAAGGAATGAAGCCTAATTGGAGTTTTTGGTGTGGAATGAATTCTTGGGGTTGGTTTGAGACTTCTAAATGAATTTTTGTAGGTATAATATGATGTTAATAGGCCATAAAAATAGATAAAATTATCTAGATAAGATTAATTCATGTTTTTTACACTTGGAAGTAAGATTGGCCTAGTGAGATGAAGAGACTTATAGAAGCCTAACAAGAGAATGAAGTGATATGTCAAAGAGAACATGAGGAAATTAGTTGAGAGGTATCAATATCAGATAAAAGGTATAAATCAAAATTATCTCACCATCAATAAGGCCACTTGTTATTACAAAAGCCAAAGCAAAGGGTAGTTTTAGAGAGATATTCAAGGTGTCAAGTAAAATTTGAAAATTCCACGCCATTTGGAGTAGAAGAGAATATTAGAAGAAAAAACTTGTCTTTGAGGAAATAATGGGGTGGTTTAAGACTTATTAATTCTTTTAACTCCTTTTTTACACTTGTCTCTCTCTCTCTTACACCCTTTTATCCTTCTTCTCTCACTTTCTTTATATATCAAACCTTAGTTGACTAAGTTGGTATCCTCTACCTAGGTATGGAAAAGACATGCCCATTTGTAGACTTTTATTAGTAAATAACAACCTAGTTTTACCTTATCCATGATTTGGTTTCAATATGCATTCTTTATTAGTTTATCTTGCTAAGTGATAGGCTTACTTCCTTGGCATGCTCATCCTTGTTTAGTATTAATTTTTAGTTTGAAATCATTTTTATAGGTCTCTTAAAGTGATCAAATGGAGTGTGTAGTATTTTTTTAGTTTTATTTCATTAGTTTCATGTCATGACCTCTTGACTAGTCCTCCTAGCTTAATCTTGTTTCACAAACCTTCATGAGAAACATTGATATAGAGAGGTAGCTTTTGATTAGTGTTACGTACAAGTTAGTCTCTAATTTGAAGTACAATTGTAGTTGGTTGGTACTGATTAGTTCATATTTAGTAAATCATCTACATTATAGTAGTCTTATCTCCCTTTCCCTAGAAAGAGTTAGATTAGTGTTTGAGCCTAAGTGATTCATCAAGGGGAGATATCCCTTTAACCTAGAGATTTACCTCTTCAATAGGGTACCCAAATCAACATTATCTCACCATCAATAAGGCCACTTGTTATTACAAAAGCCAAAGCAAAGGGTAGTTTTAGAGAGATATTCAAGGTGTCAAGTAAAGTTTGAAAATTCCACACCATTTGGAGTAGAAGAGAAATATTTAGAAGAAAAAACTTGTCTTTGAGGAAATAATGGGGTGGTTTAAGACTTATTAATTCTTTTAACTCCTTTTTTACACTTGTCTCTCTCTCTCTTACACCCTTTTATCCTTCTTCTCTCACTTTCTTTATATATCAAACCTTAGTTGACTAAGTTGGTATCCTCTACCTAGGTATGGAAAAGACATGCCCATTTGTAGACTTTTATTAGTAAATAACAACCTAGTTTTACCTTATCCATGATTTGGTTTCAATATGCATTCTTTATTAGTTTATCTTGCTAAGTGATAGGCTTACTTCCTTGGCATGCTTATCCTTGTTTAGTATTAATTTTTAGTTTGAAATCATTTTTATAGGTCTCTTAAAGTGATCAAATGGAGTGTGTAGTATTTTTTTAGTTTTATTTCATTAGTTTCATGTCATGACCTCTTGACTAGTCCTCCTAGCTTAATCTTGTTTCACAAACCTTCATGAGAAACATTGATATAGAGAGGTAGCTTTTGATTAGTGTTACGTACAAGTTAGTCTCTAATTTGAAGTACAATTGTAGTTGGTTGGTACTGATTAGTTCATATTTAGTAAATCATCTACATTATAGTAGTCTTATCTCCCTTTCCCTAGAAAGAGTTAGATTAGTGTTTGAGCCTAAGTGATTCATCAAGGGGAGATATCCCTTTAACCTAGAGATTTACCTCTTCAATAGGGTACCCAAAACCTTGAAGTGTTTACATGTTACATATAATTTGAAAGGCTTGAACTAACTTCTAAAGGGTGTAAATTTGAATGATATCAACACCATTTGACTATCATTAATGAAAAATCAAAATGTAAATTATTTTGAGTAAAGGTTTACATCACATTACAATGGGGTTAAAAACAAAATTGAATACAAATGTATAAAAACTTAAAAGGTATAATCATAGTGATGAATCTTATGGTTTTTTGTGTGTTTATATGTCTCATAATCTCCTCTTTCATACGGAACATGCCAAAACATCCAATGACGTGAGGACTACTTTGGAAAATATCTTTGGGAAGAAAGATGTGATGAGAGGTCACAAACTAATAATATAACTTATCAGCCTAAGTCTTAGAAACTTTGACACCCTTCAAAATTTATTCCCCAAGTTCAAGTATTCAATATTTTAGTTGAAATAATGTGGAATAGATAAGAAATATGACCAAATTATTATTTCTATACTCTCCAAGATAGATCCTGATTACTCAATATTTGTCTCTACTTTTCATGCCACTAAAATTTCTCTAAGCACTACATGGAAAATGCCCCCTTTAGATGCCTTTATTTCCAACTTGAATTAGGTGCATTAAAATTTAACATAGATGGGAACATTTAAGTCCACAAAACCTCAAACCCTAATTATTGGGAATGGAAAATCAAAGGCTTCAAATAAATAAAAGAATAAAAATAACAAGGATCAAGAGAATAAGAAGAATCAACTTCTACCAAAACAACCACTAAAACTTCTTCTTCTATTGAAAAATCTAATAGATATAAGGCTAAGTTTGCCTAGTACAATAAAAATGGGCATGATAAATAATAATGCATGAAGAAATAAATTGACCACCTAACTCATCTTATAAAAAGGAACAACATAGGTGTTCCTAAGTTTATAAATCAAAATTCATTAACTCATGATTCTTTTAAGGCAAAATGCAAAGGACAAGAGAAGTAAAAGGGCAAGGATTTTGTAGTAGTTATAGCTCCAATATATTCATGGGTATTTTATTTGAATGTTTCCCACCACATGTGTTCTTCATAGGTTGAGTTTTCTTTCTTAGATCCTTGTATCATGTCTTCAAACACTTTGGGTGATGACACTTATAAACAAATTTCATGGAGATGGTATATTAAAATGGAAGGATGAACATTTAATAATGTTATATTTTTTCCATTTATTTCAACTAATCTCCTATTATTTTACCAAATCACCATATGATTAAAATCATAAGGGTGGAGTTTTTACTATATTTGGTTATGATCAAAGAGTTGTATAATGATTCTACATTATTAGTAGGAAGGTAAAATCACTAGGATAGGTTATAAAACTTATCACATTTTTCACCTAGTTCTTCACCAACTACATTAATAACTCATGTAGATGGACTTAACACATTATGGCATGAGTAATTTATCCACCTCAACTACCACTACTTATAACAAATCATCAAAAATGACAATGTCATAGTATTACCTTGATTCCATTTATCTAAGGATATTTTTGAGGTTTTCACCCTTCATATGCATCCCAAAGAGAAATTTAACAAAGGAAAATCTTGGATGGTTTCACAAGAATTAAAGTTAGTAAATGATGATGTATCTAGGCCTCATCCCAATATATATTTCATAAGGACTAAGTATGTTGTACCCTTTATTTATGATTTCTCCACATACACATGGTTCAAATTCCTTAGGCATTAATCTAAATTTTTAGACAAGTTTCAAAGCTTCAATTTCTTTTAGAGAAACAATATGAGAAATACATCAAGGTTATTAGAATTGATAATGTGGGTGAGTATGTTAATAATATATTTGAACAATTTTTCACATAAGAAGGGATTGATTTGTATATTATAGTTTCATTTAGTCTTCAACAAAATTTAAGAATAGATCCTTGAAAAAACAAACTATATGATTCACTCTATGTCACTTGTACCATAGTATGAGGTTGAATCAATAAATTTTACTTTCTAAACTTAGAATAGGGTCCCCCATAAAGATTTAAAAGGCATAACTATATTTTAAGATTTGTACAATAAGAAACTTATAGTTGAACATTTTAGAGTCTTTGGATATCTATTTATGGCCTTTATACCTAAGAATAAATTCAAGGCCATGAAACCTTAGAGTAAGCCTTGCATCTTCTTAGGTTATACAAATGGTGTCAAGAGGTAGTTCCTTATTCATCTAACCATAAATCATATGTTCATAAATATAAGTGTTCACTTTAAGGATATTCCTAGAGAATCAACACTTGACATTTATCCCACTTCATTATACTCACTTGGACTAAATTTAGATGATTTAGATTAGCTTGAGCACATTCTAGAGGTTGAAGACAACTCTTCTAGTTCTGATAGTTAGATTAGAGATGGGGAATAATATCCATCCACATATATCAACACTTTGGAAGATGATGTTTCTATATGTAAACCATCCACTTGTAGTCTTCTTTAGGCTATGAAAACACTACAGAGTGTAGGCATATGGGTTTGAAATCCTTCAGATGGCAGGAAAACATGTTTAGAGTTTTAGAGTGGTAAACATGATTTTTATGCCTCTACCTCATATCCTTAAATTTTGGGAGGCATAATGTATTCTGGAGTTGGATTCTACCATGCATGATTAGTATATCTCATTAACTAGGAATCACACTTGGGACTTGACATTTATTCCTAAGGGAAGAAAGATATTTTGATGCAAATGGATATATTAGACTAAGCATGTATAATATGGGTCTATTAAATTGTTCAAGATGAAATTGGTCACAAAGGTTTATCATAAGTGATTTTTATCAACCACACTAAAAACTTTACACTAGTCACCAAAATTAGTTATATCATATGCACACTTTTTATTATATTATCCAATCATTGGGATGTTCATTAGATGGACATGAAGAGTGTCTTTCTTCATAATGACCTTGAGGAGAATATTTACATGAATCAACAACTAGGATTTTTTGAGGATTATTCCTTTGTGTGTAGACTTCAAAAATACATTTATGACCTCAAATAAGCCCTTAAATCTTGGTATGTCAATATGGTTTCCTTCCTTCTTTATATAGGGTTTACTAGATATTAGTCTGATCTAAACATACATCTCTTGTGGTAGTATGATTATATTTTGATTCTAGTTATTTATGCTAATGATCTTTTGATCAATCAGAGCTCTTCCACATCCATTAAAATGGTTCAATAGGATATTTAGGATATATTTTACATGATATACTTGGGCTTGTTACATTACTTCCTTAGGATCCAAATTTCTTTGTTTGATTTGGGAATCACTCTTGCAAAACCTAAGTATTATCTTGATCTACTTTCTTGATTTCATATGGTTTATTGTAAGACAACTCCAAGTCCATTTATATCTAGATTAAATATTGATATATATTAAAATTCACCCATGGTTTATATTACCCTGTATGAGCAACTTGTTGGTATCCTTATCTACTTGACACATACTAGACCTATCATGTCATATGTAGTGGGCCTAGTATCTAGATTCATGTAGAAACCCCATGAGTTACATAAAAAATTATATAAGAGGATATTTCACTATATTTATGGTACACATAGATATGGAATTCATTACATATATTTCATTGAAATTAACTTGATTATCTATACTAACTCAGACTAGGCTGGTGATATTTAAAATCACAAGTCCACTTCAAGTTACATTTTCTCCATTAGTTCAAGTCTGATTAGTTGGTCAAGAAATAAGAAAAATGTTATTAATTTATAATCTATAGAGGTATAATATATATTGGTTTTTAAGGATAAAACTAAGGTCATATAGATTTAGGTAATCATCACAAATTTTGGTATTTAGTTTAAATGACATACAATCATCTATAGTGATAACTAGAGTATTATTTAGATTTGTAAGAATTAGATCCAACATAAACAAACCAAATTAATAGAGATTCACATGCACTTAATTATAAATATCATACATGGGAAAATCATTGATCTAATATATTTTCATATGACAAAATAGTCAACAAAAATATTCACCAAACCTTTCATGGAGAGTAAGTATCTTCACTTTTGGACTATTCTTGAGGTTCAAGATACTACAACATCATCTTTAGGGGGTTATAGCCTCTTATTTATGTCTCTATTTTTGGGGGGAGTTTTTTCTTATATTTTTATATCTTTATCTACTTTATGATATTTATTTGTACATGGGTACCTCATCAGGCCTAGTTGTCAATGCCCATTTCTTATATCCACTTAAGCTATGGTTATATGGGTGTTAATGTAGGGGTTTATTATTTTCCCATATTTGTTTATTATGATTTTTTTCCTCAATTTGAGTTATATTAAATTCATAGATAATATTTTTTATTTGTAATTGGAGTTAAAACTTGACTAGATGAATACGAAGTAACTCCCTTGACAAGATATTCTTGGTATGGGCATTACCACTCTATTATTTTCTCTTTGACCATTTTTCATGGAGCTTTTCAAGGAGGAGTTATACATGCATTCCCCTATATGTACATTTATAATTTTTGATATTTTATAATGGAGTTTTGGATATTTTATCTAAATATCTTTTGTATTAATCTCTTTTTTTATTTAATCAAACTTGTATCTATGTTGTACACTTGATTGGCTTGTGATTTCATTAAATATATGCATCTGCTTAATCCATAGATCTTGGCATCCAACCTAATAGAGGAACCATATAAATACTAATAAAAATCCAAAAGTCAAAAATCAAACTTGGTCAATGTCTTTGGCTCAACTAATGGCATAATAAAGTGTCTAAGAAACACATAATGTCAGTTGCCTAGTTGAAGATATCATATAAGTAATGAGAAATGTAAGGAATCATCACCTAGGTAGATAATGTTAAGAAGAGGTACAAAAGCATGAATAAGAGTATTTGAAGTGGGAACAAGAAAAATTTGAGGAAAATTAATATGATATCAATGTAATACTAGTAGATGATTATAACAAGGAAAATCTAAAAAAGCACTATGAACTTTCCAACACCAATCCTGGTGTACTCCTTAGGATGTAAACTCAAGGTGATTAATGGGTTGATGAAACTTTTAAAAAAAAAATGTTACTAAATGAAAATAATATGTATACATAATACTTAGTTTATTTTATTAATGACATTTCCAATTCAAAATTACCCACCTTCCATGGATCTCAAGGGATGGATGAATAGAACCCTCATTAATATAATACCCAATCTATATTATTATAAAATCTCAAGAATTGGTAGACATGGATATTAAAGGCATCCAAATCAAAACAAGCCTCCCTAAAATTTATTATAGTATTATCTAAATTACATATGATTAACACCAATAAAATCCCATCTATACAAAACTCATGCAATTATCTCCAATTAATTGTGTGTGTGTGTGTGTGTGTGTGTGTGTGTGTGTGTGTGTGTGTGTGTGTGTGTGTGTGTGTGTGTGTGTGTGTGTGTGTGTGTGTGTGTGTGTGTGTGTGTGTGTGTGTGTGTGTGTGTGTGTGTGTGTGTGTGTGTGTGTGTGTGTGTGTGTGTGTGTGTGTGCATAAATAACATTAATGTCGTAAATATGAGCCATGTGTAACTCAAATTGATATAGAATGCCATAATATATATATCATAATGTCGTAGAATGCCTCAACTCTACCTCATAATATTGTATAATGCCCCACATATGCCTCACACATTTCATAATCTATCTCATCTGAATCACATAATCTATCCCAAAGTATGATTTTTTTTGTCTATCATGACCTAAATGTCTAAGATAAGGCCACTATATTTCGCTCTTTCAATATGATAGATGAATCATGTGAATCACTCATCCGAAAGGAAAGAGTTATGTGCACCATGCATTATATATAAAATGTAATCATGTAAAGGAGGCATAAAAACGTGATAAAATATGTCATCATATAAATATTTAATCATTCAAGCATGTATAAAACATGTAATCAGGGCAATGGGCATACAAGTGTCAAGCCAAGTAAAAATATCAAGTAGGCACACAATAATAAACATCACAATAAATGCAATATATAAATCATGGAATCACACACAATAAAAGTATGTGTCATGGCACGAAGCTCAATAATATTCATAATGTAACAATGCATAAACCCATAATATCATGATCATGATGCACACAGTCACTTTAGACATGACTCAACTCTAACTTGACATGGACATGACATGGAAA
>JARHVA010008383.1:457500-499933 GCA_037957365.1 Torreya grandis | reverse complement strand
TTAGCTCAATAAAGCACTTAAATTCAACTCAGGTAAGGATAAGGTGTGTTATACATTAGCTAGGTACCTTATTCCTTTCCTTTAAACTAGTAATTTCCTTACTATATTAATGGTGTGGGAATGTAAATGATATGTTATGATTATGTAGCACCTCAATCATGTACACTTTGAAATATCATGACCCTAGTTGTTCCTCTTAGTTACAACAATGCCTTGATTTTAAAGGCCTTACATCTACTCTATCATGTGCCTCTTATCCTATATATTGGTTTTACCAACCTTATGTTGATGAATAAAACATCCCATTTTTCCTAAAATGCTTAAAATGTGTTTATCTTACACCTCTATAAGTTTTGAGCCTATGCCTACTCTCCTTCTTCCTCAACACTAACATTTGGGTCAAATAATAGCATCGACATTATTGTCCTCACCTCACTCAAGTGTCCAATTCCATAAAGTCATATAATTTTCAAACTAAATGTATCACAATGGTCATCCTAAGTTATTTAATGTGAGTTATCTCCCTATAGGATTGGTATAAATACAATATCAACCCTAAATCATTCCTTACCTAAAAAATAGAAAAGAGGCTAAGGCACTTATCAAAAAGTGATCTATCAAGACACTCAATTGATCAAAGCTTCCCTAATTCCACATTATTCATGGGTATAACACATATATAGGTTTGAATTACTAAAGTAGTATTCATAAGGTCATATTTTCCAAGTTATGAGATAGTTCACTATTGTACTTGATTTACATAATGTATGATTCACATATAAGCCAACACATATGGGATAAATATAGGAGTCTAAGGCCCTCTTAATAGAGTATTTTTATGAAGATATTTCCTTTTAAATATAGGTTCATTTTGGGTCAAATCAACATCATGTGTCTACTAACCTAGTTTTTCCTAAGGTCACATTAAAGATGAAAATTTAGGGTTTTTTTATTCCACCAGGAGTGATAATCCATGACCTATTTATGAATACACCAAATCAAATGTGAATACAAACCCATAAACATATATGTGGTCACATCTTATTTCAGTGCATATTATATCTAGGACACTAATGTTGAACTTAAACACTGGTGTCAACATAATATTCCTAGCTTGACACAACTATCCAAAGATCTAGAAGCACCAAAATCTAGAATATAATAATTGATCTAGAACTATCCTCTTGAATACTTTCTACCTAAACCAAATCCAGCATTGTATTATCATCAAAAATAGTTAAGTACTTTCTCTTATGTCATTTATATGTCTAGAATAGTTGTACTTTCCATTAATAGCTATCTTGGTTTTATAAATTGAACATATGGTACATATAATCTTAGATTATTAATTAGCTTGTTATATATCTTATATTAACCCTTGTTCCCTATAATTTATATATCCTTAACCCTATCTACCCAAGTAGGATAATCCCCATATCCAAATTAGGGTTAAATAATTACATAAAAAGAATAAAACATCTATTGGAAGGGGAAGATGGTTTACTAAAATAAATGTTAAGTATAAGGATAAAAACATTAAAAATTACTATATGTTCACCAAAAAATGGATGTCAATTTTAGAAGTTATGCCATGAAATCCCTAGGTTAAATATTATGACCCTAAAAATTCCTAAGTACTGACCAAATTGTATTTTTAAAAACTATCTCTCACATTTCAAAACATGAAATTATGAGACCAATTCTATCGGATGTAGAGTGAACCTAATTTATTATATTTTCTAAAATAAATTTAAAGTATAAGGAATATAAATGTGTTGGATGTAGAGTGAACCTAATTTCTTATATTTTCTAAAATAAATTTAAAGTATAAGGAATATAAATGTGTTGTGTTTATATTCCTTATACTTTAAATTTATTTTAGAAAATATAAGAAATTAGGTTCACTCTACATCCAACACATTTATATTCCTTATACTTTAAATTTATTTTAGAAAATATAATAAATTAGGTTCACTCTACATCTGATGGAATTGGTCTCATAATTTCATGTCTTGAAATATGAGAGATAGTTTTTCAAAATATAATTTGGTCAGTACTTAGGAATTTTTAGGGTCATAATATTTAACCTAGGGATTTCATGGCATAACTTCTACAATTGACATCCATTTTTGGTGAACATATAGTAATTTTTAATGTTTTTATGCCTTTTATATTTCTTTTTAGCATTTATAGGATTCTTAATTTTATCAAAATTGAAGTTTAAAAACAACTCACTCTAAATTCAAGCAAAAGTGGTGTGATTAGGGTAACATGGGTCACATTGATGACTTACACACATCAAATAACCACTTTGTGTTAATTTCACTTTTTAATCGTCCCTCCATCATCATTAATCACTTTTAACTCATCCTTCATCACCCCGAATCACTCCATACTCATCCTTCATCATCCATAATCAATCCCTCATTTACCCTAACCAACCCTCATCATCCTTAATCATTGATTCATCATGCAGAATCATACCTAGTCACTCCCTCCTCATACATCATCATACCTAATTAATTTATCATTGATCTTAATCATCTCTAATAACTCCTTCACATCCATAATCACTAGTTGATTTACCCTCACCATCCCTCATAATCATTAATCACTACTTAATCATCCTTTATCATCTCTAATCACCCCTTCCTCATCCCTCCTCAACCCTCATCATCCCTAATCACTCCATCATTAACCATCACCATACCTCATCATCCATAATCACTCCATTACCATCCTTAATTACTCCCTCATTAACCCTAACCATCCCTCACCTTCACTAATGACTCACTCTTTGTCCCTCATCATCTTGACTTGGAATCTCCTCATCCCTCCTCATCCTTAATCACTCTATCCAATACATCGATGTTGTGTGCATTTGTTGGAATTATATATTGAGAATGGGGATAAATATTTTCTCAACATCTCATAATAAATTCTATTTTATTCCAATGAAACAAACACTTAAGAATAATATAAACAAATCAACACATAAGCAAGATCAAGAGCACTCAACACAAGTATACCTCATCTATGTGGGAAACCCTCATGGGGAATAAAAACCACTCTAAATCCTAAAATATGGACTAAATTCCTATAAATATATCATAAACATGAGACTTTAGACCAGCACCAACTGATCAAGGAGCACCCACCCCTCAATTTAGTCTAGCACCTATTAAACCTTTAGTTAGATCCAACAAAAAAAGAGGCTACAACCCATAGGTGGTTAATCACCCACTAAAATACCTCAGATATTATTTCCACCACTATTTTTATCTCTTATAAACCTGATGATGGAACACCTAAATCTCATACACCTGTAGTCTACTTCTCTTCTTCAGGCAGGCACTCCTAGCTCATTTGCTTAACCAAGTCACCATTTAGACTGTTAGGTCTAATGACTTGTTATCTCATGAAAATTATTATAAAATCATGACTAATATTATTAAATATATTATGGTCCTCAATTACCTATATTTACTCCTTTATTTATCTCTTTTATTCACTTTTGTCCACACACCCACAGCTTTAGATAAACAATATAACTAGTCTTGCTTATATACCTTTCTCCAAAACTCATATCATATTGGTAAAAAAATATACAATATAAGGATAAATAAAATATAATATAAAAACCACCAAGGAAACTAAAACACTCCATAAGTTTTCCATACTTCAAATGGCACCTATCCAACTACTAGGCTACACTAGGCCCAATTAGCCCTTATAGGGCATTCATCACATATGACCATCCCCATGAATAATATCCCTAAACAAAGAATAATAAATAATTAGATAAGATAATAAATTTTAATTTAAAAAATTTCATATCCCACCAAGTTCCATACATCAAATATAATCATAACTCACCATTAGGCTTAAGTAGACCTAATATACCTAATAGGCCTAAAACCACTTGCTCACACATTGAGCAAGACGAACACCTTGGGATTAAACCAAGGGATAAAACACATAAAAATTTATCCCAAAATAACATTTCCAACTTATCCAAGTTTCCAATCCAATTTTAATGCCAAACCACTACTCCATCCAAGCCATTCTCTCTCTCACTCCAAGACCTGCAAACACTCAAAAAACACTACCAAGAAGAAATAAAGCATGATATTCATTTTTACACTTTAAAAATGATATAATACATTTAAAATGTCCTTAATTACTTAATTAACACCTCAAAATCCACTTTACACCTTCACATAGCTCAAAACCATCCAAACTAACTCACTCTAGATGACCTACTCAAATTGGTCATGTACATCAAAAACTTAGTCAAATAACTTTGAATGATCCAAATAAACTAGAGGAAAAATCTTAATAAAAATTACATTTAATGAATTTATAAGACTCATATAATATCACCAATATCTCACTTGCCTCAAACTCTACTCAAAATAGCTCAAACTAGCCTCTCCAAATACGCCACTTTAGGCTACCTACAAGCTCCAAAAAAATAGTCATGGATACATGAATTTATCTCACATAAAATGGATTATATAATATCTTAAAATGAGTTAAAAATATACTAAAATTACCCTATATCACTCTCATAAAATTATATCATAGGATCCAATAGAAAAAACTCTTCTACAAGCCATTTTCACTTCACTAGCTCACACAAACTCAAAAGGACCAAGAAGGTCATCTTTGAGTCAACTCCCTGATCATACCTCAAGAATAATAACCAATTAAAATGCATTTATATAGTTAATTAAACACTTTAATCACCACTAATCTCTCAAAGTCATCCCTAAACTCATGATCACCTTCCCAATTCATCTTCTCACTCTAACTGGTCTTTCTCACTATTTGCTCCATTTCCACTCTAGCGACTAGTGAACTTTGAAGACCTATAACTTTGAAACAAGGATTAATAGATATAAAAATTTCCATTGATATTTTACTCAAGACACAATATTCATAAAACACCCATTCATTCACTTGGACACTTTCATAAACCTTCTTCTATATCAAAAATACTATCAAAAATCACTTTCTTATGGGGCCCACACATAGTCAAGAGACCAAAAATACATTCACAAAAACATGGAAGATTCCTATAAAACATTAAATCATCATATTTACCTTTCACCAACATACTAGGAACTAACAAGCAAGATCTCTCCAATTGGATTCAAGACTAGGGTTTTGGTACTCAAAAACCTCCTTAGCTTCTTAATGATTATTCACAAAGTTGTGCCCCTTAACCCCTAAACCAATGATTTTAAAACCTTATTATGTACATTCCCAAACTACTCCAAATATCTCATATTCCCATGCAAACCATATACATGCCAACAAGCATGACAAACTTCCCCTCGGGTTCCTTGCACTCATTTCTAGCACCCTTTAAAGCTTCTAAACCAAATTTCTAAATTTGTAGATAAATATCTAACCTTTGACATGGTAAAAATATTTTACCACATTTTTATAATAAATAACCATGCTTACATCATTTCATTCATATTGAAAAACTCTATTTGACCCCCTTGATAGGTCTCATTAAGCACCTAGACCAATTAGGCCAAAAGCCAAACTGACCTGTAACCTTCTTGATATCACTTGGAACCAACTTTTTTGACCTCTTGGAATCATATTATTTCTCAAACACATATTCCAAGGACACCAAGCACTTCCAATCAGGATCTTCTTCATGACTACTCATACTAGCTTACCAAGCCTACTAGGCCTAAAGCTAATAGACCTACTAGCCACTTGAAGACACTTGAAAACCATTATTTATAAACTCAAATAAATTTTTACACCTTAAATACACTAAATAAAATCACTATAATCACCTAATAAGGACATACAAGTCATACTACACTTACCTCCATATGCAACCAAGAAAGGTCAAACATACAAAGCCTAGGATGACTAGAACTCCACATGAAGACCATATGAGAAGACTTATCCTACTAAGATAATACCAAGAACATGTCAAATTATATCTCTCAAAGATCCATTCTATCCACTCATACCTCCATAGAACCAATTTCTCCAACTTCTCCCACTAGCATCCAACCTTACAAGATCATTAAAGACTGGACCAAGAGCATTCTCTCTCACCACATTGTCATCATTCATGCCTATTGACATTAATGACAATACAATACCAAAAATTTCCCAATATAATTAGCTTCCCAATTTTTCTTGATTGGTTTCTATTCTTATTCCAAATTTTACTCTCTTAAATAAGTCCCAAAAAACTCTTCTTTCACTCATCATCTATTACTTAATAAGGAACTCAAAGATAATATATATGGTAATCTACACCCAAACCATGGAGAGAGTGCGTATCTAGATCAAAAAATTATAATAAATAGGTATTAAAGAAATAAAAAGGTGGGATAAAATTATATTACTTACATATATAGATTTGGATTTGGGCATTTAACAATCCCAATTCTAGAGTTGAAAATCTAAATTTATATCTATATAGATATAGGTGACTGAGACTAATTGAGAATTCCAATCCCAACCCCATAGTTGACTTATATATTTATCTATATGTGATATATAGTATGTCCATATTAGACCAAATTATTAGGTATATAGATATGAGGTTACCAAACTAGTAGAGTGTGTTATAATCTAGTAGCTAGTAGATTGTGTTTCCTAACCCAATTCAATATATACCCAACATGATATATGTCCAAATTGATATATGAATTAAAATAAGGTAATATTCCTTATTCCATTATATTGAGGAGGGTTCACTTATATCTTAGGTATGGCTCAATGGACTCTACAAGAAAAACTTGTCCCTTTCATACTTTGAGTATGCCCTAGTCCCCGATATAGTATATCAAAAGATAGTGTAGGAATGGGGACCCCACCATATATATGGGGGCCACAATTATTAATGACCTAACCCAATATCAAGCTTTCCCTACCTATTAAGTTAATGTAAATTTTCCATACCTACTTCAAAAATACTATGGAGTAAGGCAATGTAAGCTCACCTTTTTTATATCTAGATTTTATTCACCTAATAGAATATCAAGGCAATATTTTATTATATATGGATATTAAGGGAGTAAGGAACAACTATAAATGGAAGTTTTCCTTCTTAGTAGCTAGCTTTGATTTTCTTTTGGATTAAGGCATGGCTATAGAAGGAAGCTTACTTTCTAATACATAGATTTATTATTTTCTTACCTACTTACTTATGCCATACATGATGAGGAAGGGGGAAATTCCTTCTTGATATATATCTTTGTTCTTGTCCTACATGCTTTCCCTATATATAATAGATTCTTATATATCAAAGAAAGTTTCCTCCTAATCTATAGTTTACATATATTCTTTCCCTACCTATTTAGTTATTCCCTACCTACTTAGCTTATATTATTGGAAGAGGAAGCTTACTTCCCAATAGATATAATTATAAATAAAATTTTTAATCATGTTATGTATGTAATATATCTATCCTATTGAGTATGTCCTACCTACTTTACATACTTGAGTATGCCCTCCCTAATAGAATATTTGTTCCATATCTTGATCTTGAGTATTCCCTACCTAAATAACCTAGCAATATCTTGAACTTGAGTATGCCTTACCTAAATACCCAATCCATATCTTGATATTGATTATTCCCTACCTACCTTCTTATACTTTAGTATTCCCTACCTACCTATCCTTCTTTCCATACCTAATTTAGTAATTCCTACCTACCTTATTTTACTTGAGTATGACCTACCTACATATCATTATTTACCTACCTAATTAAGTATTCCCCACCTGATAAAATACCCAAGACATACCTTGATCATGAATATCTAACCATATATATCTTATGTGACCATATTTTTAATACTTGATAACTAATTTAATACCTGATCAAATAATCAAGGCATGCATTTGAAGGAGAGGGTCCATTATAACCTATTTAGAGAAATAAGTGACTAAGGATAATTGGGCACATGTAAAAATCTATTACACCCACCATAAAGGTATTAGATGGAGTGATTAAGGATAAAAAGGGACAAGGAAATAACTATTAGGGATTAAGAGGGATGATGAGGGTCAATGACGAATGATTAGGGATGGTAAGAGATGAGGAGGGAGTTATTAAGGATGATGATGGATGATGAGGGAGTGACTAGGGATGATGAGGGTCGATGAAGGAGTGATTAGGGATAATGAGGGATGATAATGGAGTGGTTAAGGATGATGAGTGACAATGAAAAAGTATTACATCATATTTATGCATAGGGATAAATTGGTATTATAAAATTTAGTATTAGAATTATTATATTCCCAAATACCAATCTATATATAAGTAATACAATTTCATTCCACCCTTTTCTCTCTTGATCGATAGGAAAGTGAAAAAATTGTGGGATGAAATTATATTAATTACATATATAAATTGGGATTTAGCATCTAATAATTCTAATCCCAGAGTTAAGAATCCCAATTTATATATATATATATATAGAAAGGGGCAACCATAGACTAGTTGAGAATTTCAATCCCAACCCCATTTTTGACTTCTCATTTTATTTATATATCATTGAAATTATTTTTATAGTATAACATATTTTAAAATAGATAGATAGGTGGTCACCAATTTGGTAGAGTGTGTTCCAATCCAAGAGTTAGTAGAGTGTATTACCAACCCAACTTGATCTATACCCAAACTATCTATACCAAACTCAAAGTAAGAAGTGAATGAAGGGTATATAACTTAATCCATTATATTAAGGAAGGGATGCTTAGATATTTGGCATGGTTTGATGTCCCCTAAAGTATAAATTTGGGTACTACCATACTCTAAGTATGTTTTAGTTCCTTATATAGTTATCAAAGGTTAGCATAGGAATGGGAGGGGCACCATTCTAAAGGCCCTAACCCAATCTCAAACTTTCCCTAACTAATAAGGCAATGTAAACTTGACCTACTTACTTCATCTATACAAAGTAGTAAGTCAAGGGAAGATTTACTTCTTGATACCTAGTTTTACTTCACCTAATATAACACATCAAGGGAAGACTACCTTCTCAATAAATATCAAGGGAGTAAGGCATAGCTATCAAAAGTAATTTTTCATTCCTAATATATAGTTTTTATTTGCTTGTGGATTAATTCATAGTTATTAAGGGAAGCTTGTTTTATAAAATATATATTTTTTCCTACCCTACCTACTTATTTATTCCCTACCCAATAAGGCAAGGGAATCTTGTTTTCTATTATATAGATTTTTTCTTGTCATACCTACTTTCAATTTTTATAATAGACTATTATCTATCAATCAAATCTTTCTTCCCTCTCTGTAGCTTACATATTTCTTTCCCTACCTACCTAGATATGCCCTACCTATTTAGCTTATATTATTAGTAAGTGAATATTTTTTCCTAATATATATAATGAGAAATGAATTTTTGAATCATGTTATGTATGTAATTGATCTATACCATTGAGTATGCCTTACTTAATTTACCTACTTGAGTATTCCCTACTTGATTAAATATTGAAGCCATAACTTGATCTTGAGTATGCCATACCTAAATACTTGAGCCATATATTGATCTTGACTATGCCATACCTACCTTATTGTATTTTAGTATGCCCTACCTACATATCCTTCTTGACATACCTACTTGAGTATTCCCTACTGACATTCTTCTACTTGAGTATGCCTTACCTACCTATCCTTATTTCACTATCTACTTGAGTATTCCCTTCCCAATAAAATACCAAAACCATATCTTGATCTTGAATACTTGTATTTAATCCTAACTATATATTTAATTGTTGATACCTAATTGAATACCCAAGGCTTATCTTGAAAGGAGAGGGGTCATTCTAACCTTTTTAGAGAAAGGAGTAATTAGGGACAATTAGGCACAAGATAAAATCTACTACACCCACCATAAAGGTATTTGAGGGAGTGATTAGGGATAATAAATGATAAAGAGAGAGTGATTAGGGATGATGAGGGATCATGATGGTCAAAGAGAGAGTGACTAGGGATGAGAAGGGATTAAGAGGAAGTGATTATGGAAAATTAGGGTTGATAAAGGAGTGTTTAAGGATGATTATTGATAATTAAAAATCATTTCATCGTATCTATAAATAGGGGAAAATTAGGATTCTTGACTCTAGGAATGGAATTCTTAGATGCCCAAATCCCAATCTATATATGTAAGTAATATATTTTCATCCAACCCTTTGCTCACTTGCTAGGTATTAAAGTGAGAAAATGGTGAGATGAAATTATATTACGTACATATATATATATATATATATATATATATTGATATTTTAGCATCTAATAATTCCAATCCTAGAATTAAAAATTCCAATTTAAATCTATATATATATGTTGACTAGAGACTAGTTTAGAATTCTAATCCTAACCCCATAGTTGACTTATCATTTTATCTCTATGTCATTAAGAGTCTATCCATAGAGAGCATATTTATAGATATATAGGTAGGTAGTTATAAATTGGGTAGAGTGTGTTCTAATCTAGTATAAATTAGAGTGTGTTTCCCAACACAACTCAATCTATACCCCACTTGATGTATACCAAACTTGATCTATGAATTGAATAAAGGGAATATGCATTAATCCATTATATCTATGAGGGGATAATTATAGTTTTGTCATGGCTCGATGGTCCCTAAAGGTCAATTTAGAGACTTATCATAATATAAGTATGCACCAGTCCCTAATATAGTATATCAAAGAATAGTGTAAGAATTGGGGCCCTACCATAGATATATGAGGGCACCATTATAAAGGCCCTAACCTAATCTCAAACTTTCCTTACCTGATAATGAAATGGAAACTTGACCTACCTGCTTCATAAATAATGAGTAAGGTAAAGGAATGTTTCCTTCTTAATACTTATATTTACTTCACCTAATATATCATATTAAGGTAAGAATACCTTATTGATAGATAATAAGGGATTAAGGCATAGTTATCAACAAAATTTTGCATTCTTGATATCTAGCTTTGATTTTCTTATGGATTACGGCATAGCTATGAATTGAAGCTTGTTTTTGATAGATAGATTTGTTATTACCCTAAATTTTTAGTTATTCCCTAACTAATAATGCAAGGTAATCTTGTTTCCTACTATTTAGTTTTGTTCTTGTCCTACCCAATTTCACTTTCTAGAATAGATTCTTAGATATTAGAGGAATCTTACTTCTAGATCCATAACTTATATATATTATTTACCTACCTACTTATCTATTCCCTATCTACTTAGATTTTATTGTTGGTAAGGGAATATTGATTTATAATAGATAGAATGAGAAATAAATTTTTTAATCATGTTACATATATAATATATCTATACCATTGAGTATGCAATACCTACTTTACTTACTTGAGTATACCCTACTTGATTGAACATTTAAGCCATATCTTGATCTTGATTATGCCTTGCCTAAATAATCGAGCCATATCATGATATTAACTATACCATACCTACCTTCTTGTACTTGAGTATTCCATACATGCCTATCCTTATTTTCATACCACTTGAATATGCTCTACCTACCTTCTTGTACTTGAGTATGCCCTACTAAACTATCCTTATTTCCCTACCTACTTGAGTATTAACTACCAAACAAAATACCCAAGCCATATATTGATATTTAATTATCATATCTAATATTATTAATATATATCTTACCTAACCATATATTTAATACTTGATACCTAATTAAATTCTCAATCGAATACCCAAGGCTTATCTTGAAAGGAGAGTGGTGATTCTAGCTTATTTAGAGAAAGGAGTGATTAAGGATAATCATACAAAAGTATAAATCCACTTCACCCACCCTAAATGTATTATAGGGAGTGATAAGGGATAATAAGGGAAAATAAAAGAGTGATTACGTATGATGAGGGGAGATGAGGGTTGATTAAGGAGTGATTAGTGTTTCAGTGAATTTCAACTCATATTTCAAGAGAGGAAGAAGAAAAGAAACTAGATATGGGTATGGTATAAAAACTTATTTAGTTATGTGTGTGTTGAATTATATGATTGTGAATAATTCCTCTTAAGTCTAAGGAAGAATGACTTACAAATAAGACAAAATTAAATAAAATGGTTGGTTTGATAGATATTTGGGTGGATTGCCTAACATTAGCTAGATCTCAAAAGCAAAAGCTTTCTCAAGGGCTATCAATCCACACATTTTAAATAATTAGGTTTATCTAATAGAAAATAAATTACTTACATCAATAATAAAAAGGTACTAACATAGAATTCAAGAGATTATTGATGAATAAATGACTAAAATGAATAATATAGAAATAAATAGGTTAATACTAATGCTAAATAGGTTAGGTGTGGTTTAAAAAAAAGGTTTGGAATCTATGAACAAGAAGACAAAAATAAATTTGGATTTGGTTGAGGGTAAGTGGGGTAAAATATCTTATTTTTATTTCCTACCACAATAATCATCAGTGGTTGGTTTGATCATTAGCAGTTGAGGTGACCATCAATGGTTAAACAGACCATTACTAGTCAAGGTGATCATTGGCAGTTACTATGTGTTACCATAGATTGATTGGATGAATTATTGAGTTGGTTGGATCCTTTATGGAGTCTAACATGATTTTGGTAGAGTAATGGTATTTGTATGTTGTCCAAGGGGTGGTGGCAAGTTGGATCTCTAAAATTATGGATAGATCACTAGGTTTCTAGAAGAAGTGTCCTGTAAAGAAACTCTGGATGCAAAATCTCTTTAATTCATGGATGGATCTCACCTCCTACTCCTCTTTTGCCCCTCTCTTCTTATAGGAAAGTAAGGAGAGGTGCAACAAGACATTAATAAGGGGTCAAAATTTTTATCTAATTTTAAATTTGGCATGCATGGGATCACATGTAAATTAGACATTCTAATTATAGAAAAGTAAGATAGAGTGAAGGGTTAGTTGATCTAGTTTATATGGTATAACCTGAGCATCGATGGTTAGGGTGATTGTTGATGTTTAAGGTGACCATAAATATTCAAAATTTAAAGTGGATTTAGGTTAAAAAGGTGGGTTTAATCAATATTCAATCTGACTAGGGCTAGGTAGGTTTGGGTTCAAATGGTCAAGTTGGGGCCCTAAGGGGTTTTAAAGTGGTCCAGGGGAGTAGTAACATTTGTAACCATCATGTGTATATTTTTATTTTCGAAATTTTGCCCCTTTTTGTTATGTAGTTTGTATTATCAAGCTTCAAAACTAAAAATGGATTGCAAGTTGAAAGTTTGTTTGCCCAAGCATGGGAGGAGGTGTTCTCCCTCAAACTGGGAGTTGATGAGGAGAAATAAAATTAGGTGTAGTTTTGATAAGTGATGAAGGTGTTGAAAAAGGGTGATCATCAAAGGTTGGTAACTATAGCACAAATACACACATAAAGTGTGAAAAAAGTGTGATAGATAAGATTTCACATTGACTAAGATGCCATAGTTGGTAAAAATTAAGGGCGATGCTAGAAGTACTAATGACAAGTGGAATACATACCATATTTAAGCATGGTGGTTGGGAACACTCATAAATTCAAGTGTATTAGGCAAGGTATGTGTATTTGTGGGTATCTAAGGTAGAAGTACTCCCAAGGAAAACATAAACTAGTCAAGTTAATTCATGGGTATCTGAGGTAAGAAGTGCTTCTGAGAAGAGACCAATTGGGTAGGTATGTGTAAGGTAGACCAAGTTAAAAAAAAGTCAACATGGAAATTATTTTCATTATGGTCAAAAGGACTAGGAAAAAATAAGTGCAAAATGTGCACTAAGTTGGGCCAAAATAGACCAATGATGAGGTAATGAGGTGGTTGGGGTTGGTGGAGAAGGTAATTCCATGGGTGGGTGTTAGTTTCTATTATAAAAAGGTTTGGGTGGAAAGGTAATAGGAAAAATTCCAAGATCTAGACCATTGATAGTAAAGGGTCATAGAAGTGACCATTAGTGATCATCTTGATTGTTGATGATTAGGGAGCAAACACTAAAAGCATGGAGACAAAAGTGTACTTATCATTTTGTTCATTGGAATAATTTGACTTTAGAGCTATAGCTTTTTCTTATTTTGGAAAATTTTTTGATGAGGCTTGCTTAGTGGGCATGGTTGAGTGCTGAATGGACCAAGTGGACCAAATAAGATGCAGGGTAGGCATGGTAGGGAATGTGGTCAAGTATCAAGTCCCTAGATTCCTCCTTGATGGTGTTCATGGAATGAGGTAGGGGCTGCATTAAATTAGAAGAATAGATTGATTTGTTCATTGTATTACATTTCAATTATGTATATTCTTGGTTGTTATTTTTGTGAGAGGGTAAATAAGTTTGTGTGGGATTTGACCTAGGTTTAAGGATTTTTTGTTTATTGGTTAAACTAGTGGGTAAAAATGGAAATTTGGAGGGGTAAGACAGGTAGGGATGGTTAGAAGACAAATTGAGGTAAGAAATTATAGGTGGTCATGGGTTTTTGCTAGTTTTTATGGGTGGGTAGGGTTGGGATTCTCTACAAATAGGTATGTATAGTGATTATCGATGGTCATCTTAACAATTTATAGTCGATGACCATTAGTAAAAGGGTTAGCTAACCATCAGTAGTCAAGGGGGTTGGGGAAGAAAAAATGTGTTTGAAATTTTGAAAGATTGAAAGTAATTTAGATGATTTGATTGTTTAATTTTTTTTAAATGATAATTTTAATGAGATGTTAAGGGTTTGATAGGTCATAGTGCCAATTTTTAGTTTTGATAGATCGACAAAGGGTAGTGTTTCAAGGTAATAGGTAATGGGTAAATGGGTAACATAGGGTAGGTTGAAAAGAGGGTGACATAGTTTATATAGGTAAAAATGTGGTAGTGAACTAAGTTTGTTTACTAACAAACCTTGCAAGCACAAGAGTAGATTTAGATGCAGGATAAAGTTCCTCACATCTTCTTAGAGATACACCAAGGGATGATTACAATGGATTGGGATCACATGGAGGAGGTGAGCTTGGGAGTGATGTTGTACTATCATTAGTTTCATTAGATGTGGTCATGATCATGGACCTCATCGAGATATGGGATATAACCATGAACACTTTACTTCTACTGAATAGTAATATGACTATCTTACTAGAGGATGTACACAGGATTACTTGGCTACCCATATGGGGTGATCTAATTTATCACATCAAGTGAGAGGAGAGAGATGAGTTTTTAGAGATATTATATGGAGATGATTATGATATTTTTAGTTTGCACACTAGAGGTTTTAAATACACTCCACTATATCAAATTTTGAAGGATAATAAGAGACTATTGATGATGATGATGATGATGATGATGATTTTAGTATCATGATTTGTTATTCCAGATTCAAGTAGTGGGAAGTTTTTGTGTCTAATGTAAGGGGTTTTGGTGGAGATGATACTAGGTCACACCTTGTTTGGATGGGTTCATATGTTTCTATTCCATATATACAAGGAGCTATGGAGTTTTAGAGCTCACAAGAGATATGACATCTGCATCAGGTTCATGCTACATTACTAGGTATATGAGCACATCTAGATTCTATAGTTGATAGGGATATTTATAACCAAATGGACCCCATAGTTGGATTCATGAGGTGGAGAGATGATTTTGATCTATTAGGAATAGGTGGAGGGATACACAACATTGATTGGTTTAGAGGTACACTATAGGCATTAGTTATTGGTGACATGATCTAGAGGCCATATGTCAAGTTTCTAAAGTAGGCTGAATACAAGAGACATATTATCTTTGTAGATTTATAGGTGGATATTTAGTCTATGGTATATGGAGGTAGATCTCATCTAATTTGATAAGGTGTGGTAATAGTTTGGCCTAGTATAGGGGATTCCAGGCCAATTTCCTAGATATAGGTGGGAGGACAAAGAGATTCTACTACCTGAGCCAAATCCAGTCTAGACATTTCTTGATCATGAAGAGTTGTTGGCAAGGGTTGAGATAGATGATGTAGGATTTATAGATGGCTACCTTACATGGTACTAAGAACCATATATGGGAGAATATTTTGGTGGCAATGATGGTGGTATTTAGCTTATAGATGTTGACCCAACTAGTAGAGGTTGGAAAGTACAAGTATAGGGGTTATCTCATGTGCATAGGTAAGAGTGTCTCTATTCATAGAAAAGGCTCAAGTGGTAGATTTATAGGGTCAATTTGTAAATACATAGTGTCAGGAGGCTATAGTTATGAGTCAAAGGTATTAGACTAGAGCTTCACTAGCCTTGGTTACCCAAGAGAGAGACTCCCTGAGATAGACTAGAGGAAGAACCATAGCATTTTTAGGACCATCGATCATAATCCCTATGACATAGTATATAGCCACAATAGAGGAGCTATGCTACTACAAGGCCATATTCTTGAGATGTTGTCTTGATGAGCCTTAATGGGGTGAGTAAAGAGCTAGTTTGGTAAGGGGTGCTAGCCTAGTGACACCAAGTCAGTGGGTTACTTCTATAGGTGGACAAGTAGGGACCTCAAGAGGATAGGCACTAGGAGGTAGTGGTGCCCTAGGAGATAATGGTGCCTCAAGGGCATAGTCATGATATAGTTATGGGGTACTGCATTTTATTGTATGTCATTTTGATACTAGTCTATGTGTTGATGTAGTGAGATGTACATTTTAAGAGAGAAACATGTATATTGACTATACATTATGATGCTACTGATGATAGACTTACAATTTATAGATATGATCTTCATTTATTTCTTGTCATTCATGGTTTGATTTAATGTTTATGATGTGATGTTGGTATTGATGATGTTATATTGATTATGCTTATGTTATGGATATGGATACTAATGTAGACTCACCTAGCTAGGTATGTGATGAGAATCATTTTGTTTTATTTTTGTGATGATGTTTATGACTTGTCTATTTATGATGACACTCTGACATGCTAAATTTCATTTAGTATATGTTTCCTTATTTATATTTAGGCATGTGATGAAAATGGTTTTATTGATTAATTGTTCATGGATGGTATGATGTTAATATGATGTTGATGGTTATGTTTATGGACATTTATACTAACGATGTCTATTTTGACTCATGATATACATTGATATGATGTGATATGGTTATGGTTGTGGTCATTGTCCTTAAGGGAAAACACATAAATTAAGTTGAAACCTAATGCTAGATATGAAAAAGAGAATATAATCAAGAGATAGGATGGCTAAAGGAATATATATCAGCCAATTATGAGATGAAAATAAGAGGTAATGATGCTTCTTCTTTGGTAAGGACCAAAACAAAACTTGGATTGGATTAAGGAACATAAACCCTTTGAATGATTTGCATTAAAAGGTACTGTGACCACATTATGTCAAGTGAACTCAAAATCCCTTGGTTTATAGTGTATAGAGGGGAGATAGATAAAAATGGAACCTTCTCTTAAGACTATCATGCCTCTTATGGAGGGTACCAAAGAGTCATTATAAATAAGTATATGTCATACAAATTGTAGACTGATCGATGTGGGAAGTCTACTCTTAATAACCAATTATAGCTTTCAAAATTATTTCTGATGAGAATCGATTGTAGCTTTCAAAATTATTTGGGTTTTTTATTTTATTGATAATGGGTCTTTTGCTTATTTTGTTTTTACTTGGAGGGTTGAGGAAGTTGATCGATGTAGGAAGCTTCTAATAAATTACTTGCTTTGATAAATGCATGACTCAGCCATCCTTCAAAGGAGTGGTCTAAGTTTGTGTGATTTACATAATGCCTTTTTATATCTATCTTTCAAGGGAGAAATCCACCTTATTTATATTAATTTTAATATGTTTTCAATAGTTTTAATTTGAGGGAATAGAATGTGAATCCTAGGAATGACCCATGATTTCTATTGTCTTTGATTTTTCTTTGTTACTTACTATGGTTCTTGCTTGACATAGACTTGATTATATAGGCTTAAAGTCTCACCTTTATGAAGGAAAAACTAAAATCACAAGAAGGTTGATTAGGTGTAAATAGGTTTAGGTGACAATGACAATGGGAATCCATCTCATGAAAAAGGATAGAAGGTACCATGAGAATCATGCCATAGGTAGAGCCATAGTACTCATTATTCAATATTATGCCATGATTGTGATGGATAATCACATGATTTAGTTTCATTTATTTGCCCTCAAAAAAAGTAGATGAATGCATTTTCAAATCAAGGGATGAACTTAAGAGAGATAAAAGGTAAGTTTGATCCTTTTTAACAAAATAAATGACATAGATGTAAAAAAGTGAGGGGCTCAAGTTCTAGGTTACCTTCAAGAGATGATAATTAGTAAGCTGTTGATCCATACTTGTGGGTTATGATATAAGGTCCAAGCTAATTGAAAGCAAACTTGCCACACTTTATTTTCTCCATATTGGTGACATGTTGATTTTCCTTTGGTATGAGGTCTTTGATGCTAAATTCTTGCACTTTAAGGTGTTTTTTATAGGCATGTTTGATTCTTTCTTGATAGAAATGAAAATCGGTGAGGACAGCTAAATGATGTTCATAAAGAGGCTCAAGCTAGGCTAAATGGTGTTGACAATAATCATCTTCAGATATGATATCCTACAAAGAGATGGGATTTGGATTTTCATAGGTAAGATAGCCTCTACTTCAGACACAAGAGAGAATGGGGTAACACCTGTAGGGGTTTGAATGCTATTATGATATTCCCATAAGGTGAAGGGGATGTGCAAATGCCAATCCTAAAAATATGCATTGACCATTTTAGTGAGAATGTTGTTAAGAGTTTTTTTAGAGGCATCCACCTTTCCATTTGACTAAGGGTGATAGGGAAATGAAAAACTTAAATTAATATGGAATGCATCACAAAGACCCTAAACTTGCTTGTTTTTAAAATATTTACCATTATCGGTGATATTTTTATGTGGGACACTGAAATGGTAAATGATGTGATGATTGAAAAACTAAAAAATCATTTCCGCTTTGGTCAAGACTAGATGAATATCCTTTACCCATTTGGTAAAATATTCTATCATGATGATGATAGAATCATGTCATTGTGAAGAATGGGGGTTAATTTCACCAATAAGGTCTAGACCCCATTATGAGAAGGGCCATAAATTAGGGGATACATGAAGACTATGGTTAGGTGTATGATGAATATTTGCATGTTATTGACACTTAACAAAAAATTTCACATATTCACAACAATATTGGTTAAGGGTAGGCCAGTAATAGCCAAGGCAAAGGATGTGCTTAGCTACGATAAGGCCACTAAAGTGTTCCCCACATATTCCATCATGCATTTCCTATTCACACTTGGATTTTCACCCCTGAGGATATGCCTAAATATCCTCATCCAACTGGGACCATGGAAACATTTCTCTTTATATGGGTGACAATGTTGATAAATGAATCTCTAGATTAGGGGTTAGCTCCCCTTAGTGCACTCTCTAAAGCTCTTTTATACCTAATAATTATAGATGAAAAGGGATTAGAAAAGGAAATTATTTAAACCAAATATGGTGATGCACCAATATGTATCATCTCCCTACTATACTTAAAACACTACTAAAATACAAACAAGGTGTTTTCTTACACAAGACTCACAACTTGGAAACCATTGCTACATCAACGTTTCATATGCTAGATTCAAGAAGCTATGTCATTCTTAGGAAGGGGATGAATAATTCCAAAGAGGGATATAATCATGAATCACTTCTATTATACCTCTACACTTATAAAATATCACTATCCAAGACCTTCAATAATCTCCTTTCTACAAATTGGTAGACCATCAAGAGTACAAGCTAGAAAAGACAATCTTTCACTAGACTAGACCAACAAGATTCAAGTCATTACTCAATATTATAATATATGAGGGAAATAACACTTCAATATTTATTAAATATTTATTCAATTATATTTTTTCTATGGTTTCCCCATCAACCATCAAAGGTGTCTCAAAAGAACCAAGAGAATGCATATTTATAGTTTTGAGAGTACGAGCGAGAAAAGGAAGTCCAATGGTCACTTGGACATGTGTCACCTTGAGAAAATAAGTTACATTTTCATGTGGAAGATATTTATGGTAAGTTATTCCATGTCATGGAGACCTAATTTTCCAAAACAAGTCATAATAATGGTGAAAAGTGGCACAAACCTATAATTCTGGCATAGGAAACTACCTTCATGATTCACCTTCCAAAACTACCTTTTCTCTATATATGGTTAGGGATGATGGTTTTTATAAATAAAATGGGTTATAAAAAATTTCCAAAATTCATTTTTTTGATCCCTAACCATCCCTATTCTTGTGGACATGCAAAATCATCTCTGGCAGTTTTAAAATGGTTGTTTTCCATGCACCTTATACACTTGGCATTCAAAAATTCCAAATTTTCCAAATTTATCCATGGTAAATAGGTAATGACACTTTTAAAATGTTCCCATATTATAATTTTGAATAATAAAAACCTTTAAAATTCCTCCCTAAGTGTTTTTCGCCACTTTTCACAGGTGTTCACTAGTTGGCTCACTAAACTAGCTGAAAGTGAGGGATTAGTTGGGGAACTTAGAGGTTTAGCCATGAGATTATATTAATTTCTTTAGTTATCTCAAGTTTTAATATTTCTTCCAAAATTTTATTCATCTCCTAACACCTCTTGTAGCTTGCACACCACTCAAAATGGTCAAAATAAGCCTTATTTTCCCCTGATCCATACAAATGAAACACTTGTGTGGGATCCTATGAGATTCATCTATAACTTCCAAGATGTTTCATGTTCATTACCTTTATTTTTGACTCTTAAAATTCTCTATCTTTCCCATTGAGTCACTATGAGGGTTTTGTAAGGGTTTTGAGTGACCTAGACTCCTAACTTTTGTTAATAAAGGTCAGTTATTGAACCTCCTTCAAAATTCCACTGAGGTCTCTTCAAGTACCTTTTCTAACTAATACAAATGTCTTGGGGTCCCATGAAAACATCCATGAAATAAATGAGTGATGGAAGTTGACTTTCAAATGGCTTTCATGCTTCTTGTGAGGGTTTAAATATCTCTAGAGTTGGAGATGGATTCTTATGGAGTTTTATTTCCAAAAAAAATATTCCTCACCTCTATATCTGACCTACAAACATGTTCAAATCATTTTGAGATCTCACCAAGAGCCAAAAGTGGGAATGACCCCTATTTTGGAACAAGAACTATGCCTTGCCAATAGGCCTATTTGTACTTTATGAACCAAAATATGGTGATTCTCACTTTTAATGCACTCCTATAGCATTAACACATCATATTTACCCCCTAGGAATCATACAAAACATTATAGTTCTTGGAGAAGGTTAGAACTTGAAGTGACATTCTATTTGGGTTGGGTTTACATATTTTCCTCCTAGGTTTGCCTGCAAACCTCCTTGTCTAGACCATATCCTTAGAATTAAAACCTTATAGGCTGGTTTATCATGTTTTCCCATGTATCCCCCAACTTTACCAACCTTACAAATTTATTATATTGACCTTTGGTTCACTATCCAACACTTTTTCCAAAAATTGCCGTTCTTGTGCATGTAAGGAGTGACCTACCTCTGAGACAAAATAGAGGATATTATGCCTATTTATTTGGGAAATTTGAATGTTTTTAAAGCTCTAAAAGTTCTTAATTACCAATTATACCAAATTTTTTGGTCAAGTTCCATGCCTAAGTGGTCCAACCATCTCAATCTTGCCCAAAAAGGGATCAAAAACCTTATTTTCTACTTGTTTTTGCCTAAAACTTATTATGGATGCTACTTCTATATATCCTCCATGATTCTCAATTTCTTATACATTTTCTCTATCCTTAATTAAATTTCATGAAGCTTTGGAAGGCTTTGAAAATCTTGCTTTCTAGTTAAACCCTCCACTTACCCCTTGAAACAAGGTTCCCTTAGCCCAACTGTATGGACTGTGTCAACTTTGCTCATAATAATATGGTCTTGGAAAGTTATTTTCACATTATTTTAATATCATCACCTTCATTTTATGATAGTTGACCACCCTAGTAGGTATAAGACCTTCTTTCCATTTTGGAGTAGTCAAACCTACAATTTACTCAAGCTTGGAAGATAACCCTACCTGACTAAGGTAGCAAATAGGGGTATTGTTGGTGAATATAATCTTGTTTTGAAATATTATAAGGTGATACAATCTCTCTCTATTTTTATTGACAATCTTTCAAAGTCAAAAAAAAAATCTTTCCTTGGTCTCATTCTTGGATCCCTATCTTATTTTGTATAGGGAATCTTGATCTCAAAATGTATGCAATTCCTTTGTTTTCCTTTTTTAGCACTCCATTATCATCATCTCATTTTATTATATTCTTTATTTGAGCTTTGAAACCTCCCTTACCCTTGACTAAGACCAAATTCTAATACTAGGTTGTAGGTGCATGTTTTTCCTTGGTTGTAGGTTTTCATGGTGAGTTTTTAACCCCATAAGTGCATACAAATCTTTAGTTGCCTCCCTAACATCCTATCACATCATTTCACCCACTTATATGCTTCAATTGGTCATAAAAACCACTTTATTCCTAACTGAGACTAAACCCCTAGTTGTAAGTGGATAATCCAGGCATGTAAGTTGTATTTAGTCATTTGGAGCATGTTTAGGAGTGTATAAGGCTTACTAAGATTGTATTTAGCTTTGGAGGCCTCACACTAGGACTTAGTTCCATTATGGATTCCTTAATACCATCTCTTATTTTCAATCCATTGAAACCTTGCCTTTACTACCTACCCTACTTTGTGTATGGATAGGGGATAGGCCTAAGATGTCACTTCATGAAACATAACTCTTCTTTATGGCTTAAGTGCTCAGGATTGATTATTGAGACGTTTGGAATTGTTCCCTCTTACAAGAATAGGTCTAGTAATATTCAAGTTCCTTGTATGGAAAATACTCATTACGAATCATGTAGACAACATTGTCTACTTTAGTGATTTCTTGGTAACTTGGAGGGGCTCAAAATCCACCTTTCACTTAGAATTTAGCTCCCAAATTTGTCATAGTTATACTAGGTGGATAGGGATACAAGGCAAAAACAAGAAAAGTGGTGAAATAATCCTATATAATATCAAATATTAATCCATAAAAACCTTAGAACCTCTATTTTCTACATTTATGGACTAAGAGCTCAAAAATGGAAATGACTTTTCTTGGATTGAAACTTGTTTGTATTGACACTTGTGTCTTCATGACATGAAAACCATGACCCTTGAGGATGTTACAGCTCAAAATATATACCACCATGTTCTCCCAACTCTCTCACATCCGTATAACCTCCATGAAATAAGCACAAACTTGACTGAAAGTGAGAAGGTAGTAAACAAGGTGAATATAGGCAATATGGATTTGGAAGGGTGCTAATTGGAATTCCCACAAGATGATTTCATAAAATAACTCTTCATATATGAACCCCAAGCACAATATCACCACCATAAAAATCCTTGGATATTGGAAAACATAGGACCTAAGCCTAGTTTTGTAGACTTCATGAAACTAGTACCATTTGAAAACTACTTCAAATATAATGAGAGGTGAAGTGTTAGATATTTAAAAAATCATGAAGATATCCTTATTCTATTCTAAAATAACCTCATCAAGATCACTCAGCTCCAATGACCTCTAAAAACTAGAAATAGATGCATGCCCCTCTTAGATGCAATTCTATAATAGGCTACCTAGATTGTTAATGATTGTTCATAAAGGAGGAGGCACCAAAACACAAAATCCTATTATGAAAATTAATTTTATTAATATTAAAATCCTCTTGTAGAATCACTCCTCCCAACTCTATATGCACCTTCCGTACCAAGTGTTTAAAGTTGACCTTTCTTTGCATGTCAAGAGGAAAAGGAAGAAAAATGAGTTATATATGCATATTTTTTCATTATCATTGAATTTAAAACATTTAAATATGTTTTTTGAGGTGAAGATACACCCCTCCCACATTTTTATTTGGATATCAGATCATGGGTGCCATATAAGGGCCCAAAAGGGCCTAAAAATAAGGAGAAACTCCCCTTTTCTAACCATAAATAAATATTTAACTATCAAAAACCTGAATCTAACATCCCCTAACCTCTCCCATTTTATCTACATATTTGTGACAATTTTACCACTTCAACCATTTGTACAAGTCCTTCTTTTTAGCTCAAAGTGGGCCCATAAGGTAATTTTTGCATATTGAATATGGTAAATGCAATTTGATGATTTAGAAAGATCATAAATCACATTAAATGCCATATTAGGACTAAAAAAACATATTTTATGCCTTTAACTTGGTTTGACCTTATTTGACTAGGGTTGACTTTCATTGACTTGCCTAGTATAAGGGGCTAGACTTTGGACCAAGGCTAGGCTAGGGATAAGTGAACATCTAGATCAAAATGATACCCCTATTGGACATGGATAAACTTATACAAGGTTTATAAATGTAATTATTGACCCAAATTTGACAAAATTTTCAATTTGTTTGGCATTTCCATGATAGCATGAGAGGCTTTGTGACTATGTAGGTAGCAAAAGAGGAGACCATCAAAGCAACATTTATAAAGAATTCCTTACATAATGGTAAAATGTGGGTTAGATTGGATAAACACTCTTTTATAATTCCTAGAAAGACCAAAAGGAATGATGGTAAGGTTAATATAGTCAAAATTCTATTGATACCAAAGATCAAGTTTGGTTTCCTCCACATTAAAGATGGTGGGAGAGTCTAATTTGACATAAGAAACTTGGGTAAGTCTATGGATAATGATAGATATCATAGAGTTAGAGGGTGTAGATAGGATATAAGAGGTGAGGGAAGCCATGGTGTCAACAAACTTGTTGGTCTATTATGGGATGGATTAGATATGGTAGTGTTTAAAAGATGTTAAGAGTTCATCAACTAGTTGTTTGTATTATTGAAAAACATCATTCTTACACTAGTAAGAGCCATTGATTTGTTTGACCACAAGTTGGGAGTCACCAAAGATATTTATTATTTTGAATCCTAAGGCTAAATTATTTTGAATGCCTATGACTAAGGCTTTGCACTTAGCCATATTATTGGTACATTTAAAATCTAGCTTGAAAAATAAAGGAAGAGGTTCACCGTTAAGGGGAATAAAGATGATACCAGCACCCACACCACATTGACACTTTGATCCATCAAAGAAAATGGTCACTTGATAGGTGAATTCTACCTAAGATACAATCACAATTGACTCATAAAAAAACTCAAGAGGATCACCTTGGTTATCTGCTAATGGTGCTTCAACTAATTGGTCAACAATGACTTTCCCTTTAATTAACTTTTGCTAAATAAACTCAAGGTCAAACTCTACTAAAATCATGAGCCACTTAGCCATATGTTGGTTTGGGTATGGCTTGGAGTGTATATACTTGAGTGGTTTGGTATTGGTTATGCCATAGGTATTATGGTTAAGAAGGTAGTGGCAAAGTTTGGTGGCCACAAAGACCAATGATAGGCAAAATGTCTTGGTATAGGTGTATCAAGTCTTGTACTCTAAAAGCATGTAGCTAATGTAGTAGATGGATTTTTCTTTGTGCTCATCCCAATGAGAAATCATCATCCCTAAGGAGTGGATAGTGGTGGAGATATAAAGGTAGAAAGGTTGGTCATCTTTATGAGGAGTGAGGATAGGAGGAGACAAAAGCTACTTTTTGATTGAATCAAAGGCCTTTTTTATAGTCATTATTCCACTTTAAAGAGACATCCTTATTTAGAAGGTAATGGAAGGGTTGACATCAATCTAAGATTTGGGAGTTAAAGTGATGAATGGATTGGATTTTGCCCTACAAACTATGGATTTGCTTTAGGTTGATCAAAGGAAGCTTGTTAAGGATGGCTTTGATTTTGGTAGGATCAACTTTAATCCCATGAAAGGAGATGATAAATCTAAGGAGGTTTCATGATAAGACCCCAAAAATACACTTCTTGGGGTTAAGTTAGACATATTAATGGATGAGTCACTCAGAGATACTTTTGAGAATTTCTAAATGATCCTTATGATATTTATATTTCCTAAGAAGATCACCCACATAGTCCTTGACAATTTTTTGGATAAGTTCATGAAAGATGTAGGTCATATCTCATTGGTATGTTGTACCAATTTTATTTAGTCTAAAATGCATGAATCTATAGTATAAGGTTCCCCATGGGGTGATAAATGAGGTCTTGTGTTGATCTTCGGGGGTAATCAAGATCTGATTGTAACCTAAGAATCCATCCATAAGGGATAACATCTCATGGTTAGCTATAAAATCAACTAGTTGGTCAATGCTTGGTAGATGGAAGTCATCTTTGGGGAAATCAAGGTTGACATCATGAAATTCAACATATATCTATATTCCCCTTATGGCTTTGGTGATAGGTATGACATTTAAGACTCATTGGGGGTAATCAATAGGTTGATTGAAATTGAGAGATAGGAGACACTAAAGCTCTTCTTTGATAAGAAGGGCTATGAGAGGGTGTATTCATCAATGTTTTTTCTTGATGGGTTTGGCATCACGGTTGGTGATGATGTTATATGTGGTAATGGTGGGGCCAATTCTTGTCATGTCTCTATAAGACCAACCAAATGCTATGCTACAGTCTTGGAGGAAAGAGGGGAAGTCTTAAAGTTCCTCAAAATTTAGTGATTAGCCAATTTTGACAATACAGGTGTTGTTTGGAGTGCCCAAGTTGATATCCATGGTGGATTAATTGAACATGGTTTAAGTCTTAAGAGGAAGGGATTTTTGGATGGAATAATCTAGTACACTAAGATAGGTGAGAATAAAATCATCATCCTAACACTGAACAGTATTAATGTTAGAAGAGCCATTTGTTATCATCTCAAGATGGGTTAAAGGGATGGTTATAGCTTCCCCTTCTTTTTGATAGGTCAAGGGTCCAAGTTTGATCATGTTGATCAAAAAAAAATTAGGTGGGATGATTTCATCATCTTCACACTCAGGTGGAGAAGGGGTTTGTGAGGAAGGGATGTCTTCCTCAATGATGATGATGGTAGGTGGTTTGGTTTTCCTCTTGTTAGGTAGAATGAAACTGAGGCCATGTTTCTCATGATTCTTTCTAGTCTCAATTGAAATCAATGTGTGTGAGCCATGTTCATATCATCTAAGACCAAAACCCTTCTAATCACACTGATGAAGATATTTCTTGGTAAAGTCTAGGTTATCTAGATAGGAGAAGTTAGAGGTGATATTTAAGGTGAAGAGGAAGTGGTGGAAGTGTTAAGGGGTTTGTCAAGTCCTCAATATATGAAATGAGTTTGACAGTTTAAAGGCTCAAAAGGGATAATGGTTTCAATATTGGGGTCATACCTATGTTAGTGGTTAAGTTTTCCAAACTCTTGGGGATAGGTAAAGTGTCAAGGGTTAGGAGGCAATATTCCCCAAGTGAAAGATGTTGGAATGTTGATTTAAAGTGGTCTATGGTGGGGATTTGATATGAGGAGATTGATAAGATAGTAGATGCCTCATTGGTCAAAGGAGATATTAAATCATCCTTCATGGTTAAGAATTTATCTTTATCTAATGAGGGTGTTTTATATGGAGGTAGGAAGATGTCGTTGGGTTGATAAGTCATGTTACATGATGAAAAGGGACTTGAGTCATCTTATATAGTGATAACCTGACCTTTGTGCTCAAATTTAATGCAATAATGAAGGGTGGAGGGTACACAACCCATGGATTATATCTAAGGTCATCCCAATAAAACATTATACTAAAATTCACCTTATAATACATATAAGAGCTTCTGGAGTGTGTAAGGACCTAAACAGATGTGAAGGATAACAATTCCTAGAGTAGTGGTCATGGTGTCGTTGAAGGATCCTAGGATGGTTGAGGTTTTAGACACGACATTATTTGGTATTTTAAGTTGATCATAAGCATGGGAAGAGATGATATTAATGTTGGCTCCCACATCAATCATGACCTATTTGACATGGGTTTGGTTAATGTAGGCAGTGATGAAAAAAGGGGGATCTAGGTCATCGAGGTAGATATAAAGTATTCCAAATATTTAAAGGTAACAAGATTAGAAATTTTGAGAGTCCCAACAAAGTTTACTATAGATTTTGTCAGGATCTAGAACACACAGCTCTGATACCAGCTGTCAGGAATCTAGAACACACAGCTCTGATACCACTTGTTAGGAGATCCTAGCTCTGATACCACCTTGTCAGGATCCTACTCCTTAAGAGCACAATTGATTACCTTTGTATAAGCAACTAAACATGGAATTTAACTAGAACTAATATGTAACTAGAATTCAGAAACAACACAGAATATAAGAGACAATACAATCTTGTATTAACACTCTTCCAGAAGGAAATACAATGAAGAAATCACACTCTTCCCACACCTCTTGGGTGTACAGTAATTCTCCCTCAAGATTTCTCTCTCTCTCAATTACAAACACAATCAACTCAATAACCGAGTTGTTGTTTCCACCAGTAAGTGACAATCAACTCAATCGTTGTTGCCTAATTCTAGTCCACTAAGTACTCAGAGTAATCCAAGTAGATCTCCCTGATTTTGCTCCTTATTATGTTGCAGATCTCCTTGATCTTACTACCCCATAGATCTAACTAACCTTGCACACACACACCCACAGATCTCCTTGATCTTGCACACCCTACAGATCAACTGACCTTGCTTACCATGTAGATCTCCCTGATCTTGTAGCCTATAGATCAACTGATCTTACACTTGGAAGAACCCTTGTCCTTGTCCTTGACAAGTCCTTTTGATCCTTCATTACAATACAGCCCCATGGGTCTATTAAATAGATCCCAAAACAAACAATAATTAGAAATGCAGACTCAAGACTAAAATTAGTCTTTACATGCAAACTGACTATTCATCAAATTAACTGTTCATCTAACTAATAGTTCTAGAATGCACAGATGATCGACATTAGTCTCTGTCTATTTGGAGATGACCGACATCAGCCGATTCTTGACCGATGTTGGCAGCTTCTAGTCTACTCATGACTAATGTTGGTTGGTGTAACTGACATCGATTGCTATGACACTCAGCAACCTCCTCCATTTGCATACATGTGAATCTTTTAGCTCCATAACCTAACAATCTCCCACTTGGAGATAAACAGATACACCTATACATGTTCCTATACATCATCTAATTTTGTTTCTTGGCTTGTATCCCTCTTCAAGTTTAATCTTGAAGACCAATAGAAGTTGAATGAAGATTCAACTTCTCCTTTATTCCCAGCTTTATTAACATTTCTATAGGGTTCTTATCCTTGCTAGCCACTGTGACTGTAACAACCTTCTGCATCTTTGAAATCCCGCTAACCGCCATACCACCAATAGTGAACACATATCTTGTGGTGCTTCTCCTATCATCCAAGTCACCTGCCATATCTGAATCTACATACCCATGTAGAGAAGTGCTTGACCCTGCATAGCATAAATCCTTGCTGTTGGTCCCTCTCAAATATCTAAGAATCCACTAAACTGCTTTCTAGTGCTTCTTTCTTAAATTGGCCATAAACTTGTTGACAACTCCCACTGCTTGGGAAATATTAGGTCTAGTACTCATGTACTCAACCTCATCATGTGATTTAGGACACTATTCTATAAATTGTCCAACCATAGGTGTGCTAACCGGTTTTGCATCCTGCATATTGAACCTCTCCACTACCTTATTCGCATAATCCTATAGAGAAAAAATCAACCTATGACTTTCCCTATCTCTAGAAATACTCATGCCAAAGAATTTCTTTGCTGCTTCCAAATCCTTCATGGCAAACCTCTGAACTAATTTTACCATTAGCTCAGCAACTCCCTACATGTGTGACCCTGCAACAAGCATATACACTACATATAATAATAGGATAATGTAGCTAATATTATCCAACCTGGTACAATAAACACAATGGTCACATTGACATTGACTAAAGCCATGCTTTGTCATACACCTATCAAACCTTAAACACCATTATCCTACAGCTTGCTCAAGACCATATAACTTGGCCTTATGTCTCACCTATCCATTCTCTCCTTTCTTTAACCTAGGAATCCATTTGTATTTTAGTGCTTTCATCCTGGTTGGCAACTCTACCAAATCTCCCATTTGGTTCTCTTCCAAGGAATCAATTTCCTTATTCATGCCATGCTCCCACTATTTCCTGGATTCTACCTACATTGCCTCTTCAAAACTTCTTGGTTCTTGACCATCAATGAGAAACAAGTAGTATAAAGAAGGGGAATAACAAATTTTAGGCTTACTTACCCTTTTAGTCCTCCACATGGGTGTTTGAGACTCCTTGACAACTTGTTGTCCACCCAAAATTCATTCTGACAGTGACCGATCTCGATCACCTCTGGCTGACCTCGGTCTGCACCCGACCGATGTTGATTCCTCCTGATCGTTGATGTCAGTTCCCTGACTGACATTAGTTTCCACTTGCCTGACATCACTAACTTTAGTCTACACATGACTAACGTCAGTTCTTACTTGATCGATGTCGGTTCTCACCTGACCAATGTCGATAACTGTGTTTTCCTGTGAGTGATGATTTTTACCCACGAGCTCATTTTGGATCATAACCTTGTCCAAATCAACACTACCCTACCCAAAATTATTTAGAGTCTTGCGTTGATCTCTATCCATCATCTTCTCCATGAAAACCAAGGCTTTCCAATTCTTAAGTTTTTCAAAGACATCAGATTTCCTCTTAAGAACATACATTCCCTTCGCACTCATGTGACCAAGCCTAAAGAGCCACATATTTGCATCTATAGCTAAAGTAGATAAAATAGAAGGAGAATTAGTAATACAAGTAGATAGATAAAGAGTACCTACTTTCTTACCACATGCTAATTCAAGTGTATCCTTGGAAACTTTCCAAGATTCCACTATGAGAGTTATTATGCAACCCTCATCACCCAATTTTCCTATAAAAATTAGACTCCTCTTCAGGACTGGAACATGCATGACATCCTCCAACACCCATGTGTTGCCCATCTACAATTTCAGCTGCACTTTTCTTTTGCCAATAATTTGACAAGGCTCACCAACCCCTAAATAAATCTTTCCAAAGTCTCCATGGACATACAAAAAAATGTTGTATTTGGGGTTGCATGGAAAGAGGCAACAGAATCTAAAACCCAAGATTCTACTTTATCCAAGGAACATATAAGAGCATCTTGTGCAATAATACCTGCATCTTTTGCTTCTTCATTTCCTTCATGTTGATCTTCTTTCAACCAACAATCTTTCTTTACATGCCCTTTCTTTCCATAATTCCATATTTGATAATTCTTGCCATTGAATTTCTCCATTCTTAGTTTACTTTCTTCTACCATTGCTTTACTCCCACTCAATCAGAAACCCCTGAGAGTGACCTATAATCAACAAACACTAACCTACTCTGAACCAAGCTCTGATACCACTTGTCAGGATCTAGAACACACAGCGATGATACCAGCTATCAAGAATCTAGAACACATAGCTCTGATACCACTTGTCAGGATCCTACTCCTTAAGAGCACAATTGATTACCTTTGTATAAGCAACTAAACATGGAATTTAACCAGAAGTAATATGTAACTAGAATTCAAAAATAGCACAGAATATGAGAGACAATACAATCTTGTATTAACACTCTTCTAGAAATAAATACAATGAAGAAATAACACTCTTCCCACACCTCTTAGGCGTACAGTAATTCTCCCTCAAGAGTTCTCTCTCTCTCAATTACAAACACAATCAACTCAATAACTGAGTTGTTGTTTCCACTAGTAAGTGACAATCAACTCAACCATTGTTACCTACTTCTAGTCCACCAAGTACTCAAAGTACTCCAAGTAGATCTCCCTAATCATGTTCCTTGTTGTGTTGCAGATCTCCTTGATCTTGCTACCCCACAAATCTAACTAACCTTGCGCACACACACCCATAGATCTCCTTGATCTTACACACCCTACAGATCAATTGACCTTACTTACCATGTAGATCTCCCTGATCTTACAACCTGCAGATCAACTAATCTTACACTTGGAAGAACCCTTGTCCTTGTCCTTGACAAGTCCTTTTGATCCTTCATTACAATACAGCCCCATGGGTCTATTAAATAGATCCCAAAACAAATAATAATTAGAAACACATACTCAAGACTAAAATTAGTATTTACATGCAAATTGACTATTCATCAAACTAACTGTTCATCTAACTAACAATTCTAGAATGCACAAACGACTGACATCAGTCTCTGTCTATCTAGAGATGATCGACATCAACTGATTCCTGATCGATGTCGATAGCTTTTGGTCTACTCATGACTGACATCAGTTGGCCTAACTGATGTTGGTTACTGTGACACTCAAAAACCTCCTCCATTCGTATACCTATGAATCTTTTAGCTCCACAACTTAACAGATTAAGGGTCTTCAGGTTGGACCTCTATTGATTGTAATTCCTCTACCATTGCTTGGCGATGATGAGGTGAAGTAGAAATTAATTTGTATAGACTCATCTTTGTTGGTTTTTGGTGATGTTGTTTGAGCACCACTCTTTTGATTGATTTGGAGGGGTTGGATTGAGAGGTACCCAAAATAGATACCTTGGGTTTGGTTGAAGGTGAAGGTGAAGGTGCCTATTTTTGACTTGGTTGGGAGGTACAAAATGGGTATGTCCATGGGATGGACACTTTCGCCTTCCCCTTATCCTTTTGTTGAGCATGTGATTAGGTGACAAAATGGATAGTATGGATAGAGGGAAGAGTTAGGATAGGATATTGGTTTGGTTCCTCATCACTCTGAGGTGAGGGTAGGGGAGTAGGTAGGCATTGGGTAGTGGTTTTCAGTTATTGGATTGGTAGCGAGTTTGTGGGATGTTCATCTATTAATTTATCATCCTCATCATAGATCTAATTGATTATGGTTTGGAGAGTTTTGTAGTTCTTCATGTCATGCTTGAGAGTCCTATGATAGGATCATACTTGGTAGTCATTATACTAGATGGGTTTTGGACCTAAAGGGTTAAATGGTCTAATAGGAGGTAAGTTCAAGAAATAGGCTTATAATAACCTTTGGAAAAAAGTTGAGTAAGACTTATCTAAAGGTGGAGAGGTTTTAGAGGTTTTGGCTTTGTTTGTTGAGATGGAAGTCTTTTTAGAAATGGGCTTGGTGATAGAAGGTTTGTGTAAGGTGGTGTTATTAATTAATGTCTTTAGTTATGATAAGTTGGAATTTTATAAGTTGAAGGTAGGAGTTTTTAGGGTAGGTAGTTTGGTTATAGATAGATAAATGAAGATGGGTGTGTCAAAAATCAAGTGTGCTAGTATAACCAACAATGGTGGTTGGGTTTTAGTTGAAATAATTGTATTCCTAATCAAATTATAAGGATGAGTCCATAATATAGAGGATAATGTTAAGGGGGGGAAAACCTTAGCCTTCTAGCCTCTTGTTGCTTTGCCTCCTTGGTTGATTTGGTTTGGTGCTTGGATGGTGGGTTTGGTGAGATGAGCTCTAGTTTAAAAGATGGGTAATTAATGCTCTATATAAGGAAGACTCTAACGTTTTTAGTTTGTTTGGTTTAAGTGATAAAGGATGACTTTGTTATTTAGGATTTGGTTCCTTTGGATGGTTGAGAAATGGTTGGGTTAGTAAAGATTTTTATTGGTTTGGTTGATAATATAGGGGTTGGATAATAGAAGTAGTGGGTTGGTCCATCAAAGCAGTGGTTGGAGGTTCCTATTTGGTGATGTAAGGGATCCCAGTTGTTTCCAAAATGTGTTTGAGTCCATGTCTAGTTTGGAGACAAACTACAATCTCTAAACTAGTCTAGAGAATGTTTTATAGACCAGTCTTGTTCCTTGGATAATGTGCTCAAAAGATAAACCTATAGGTTGATAAAGTGGAATGGTGACCTCATCCTTTTCCTTAATTAAAGGATGCAATGTTTGGATATATGGTTAATATATAGGAGGTATGGTATGGTGATCACTACCTTGGGAGTGATCTCTAAAGGGGGAGTGAATTGATCGTTAGTTGAAGGAAGAGGTAAAGTGGTGATGGTTTCTTGCTTGTGTATGTTATTTAAAGGAGGGGTTGATGACTCCACTACCTCAATAAGTGGGTTTTAAGAGGTTATTTCCTTGGTTTGGGCATCAAAATAAAAATAAGGTAAATCCACTACCTCAATAAGTGGAGAGGGCATAAAACAGGTAGATTGGGTGGTAAGTTCTTCAACAATGAGCATATCAAGAACCATATTAATGGTATGGGAATCATGAGAATACTCAAATTTATTGCTCTCATTTTAGGTAGGTCCATTATTGGGAAAAAAAAAATTTAATGTTGAAGGCTTTGTTTATAGGTGCATTGGGGTTGTCCAACACAAGTTCCCCTTTGTTAATGAAGGTTTTAACAACATTTTTGAAGGTATTACACCTACTAACATCATGCCCAACTCCTCAATGGAAATCAAATAGGTCATTCTCATTATACTAACCAAGAATAGGATGAGAAGAATCAAGTTATTAAGGGGGTTTTATGAGAGGAATTTGTATGACATTAGCTTTCAATAAATTTTCCAATACCAAAGCATAAGATTCCCCAAGAGGGATAACTTGCTTTTGATTATTTTAGTTTTGATTTCTCATGTTTTATTTTAAGGAGTTAGAGTAGTTTGGTTGATTGACATATGGTGGAGGAGTGTACTTAATGATAGTCACATTTAAAATTCCCTTGATTTTGGTATTGGTATTGGTATAGGTTTGGTTGCTCAGTTTAGAGGAAGAAGCCTCATTAGTTTTATAGGTAGAGTTTTTGTTTTTCAACTTTAACTTTCCTTCATCGATGGCTCTATGTTATATCTTATGTATCATGTTATAATATTCATCAAAGGTTCTAAATCTCTACACATGAAATATAGAAGAGATGTGCTTGGCACATACCTAAGCAAAGAGTTCTATTAGTTTAAGTTGGGGTAAAGAGAAGGAAAGTTGATTGATGAGGCTCCTCTAACAAGTTACAAAATTGGCAATAGATTCATCATCAATTTTTTAGATAGAGTAAAGTTTTATGATGGAAAATTTCTTGGAGATGTTTATTGAGAAGTGATATAAGAAATATTGGGTCATCTAGGTGAAGGAGAAGATAGAGTGTTTGGTTATAGCACTATACCAGTCTAATGTCATAATAGATAGGGACATGGGGAAGGTATGAATAAGGAGAGCATAATCATAGGCAATAAAATGAAATGCATGCCTAAATTCCCTAGGGTGTTTTTGGGGGTCCTCCTTAATTTTAAATTTAGAAAAGTTGGGAAGTTCCCACTAAGGAGGATATGGTCTGATAGGAATAGATGGGTGAATGGGTTCATTGAAAATCTAGTCATATGATAACATGTTGTGAACACTAAAGATGGATGACTCTAAGGTAGTCATTTTATCCATGATAACTTTATTTATATATATTTGGATTTATGTGCTTTGGAGGTTATAAGGTGCATATTATTATTGCGGTTGGGTGATCTATTGATAATAGGTGGGAGGTTGCAAAACTTCAACATATTGGTATGTGGGCATGGGTATGTTATGTAGGGGTAGGTGGATGTAGGTGGTTGGGCAATGGGTAGAGGTACATGCCCTTATGGGTTATGGATGTAACCCAAGTGGGGTGTGATGGGCACTTGTTGAGAGGTTAAGGTAGGTTGGGTAGGAGTTGTGGCTGGGTTTGTAACTAAAGGAAAGGTGGTGACCTTTGTATTGATCAGTGGTAAGGTAGAAGGTATAGACACCAAAATATTTTGAAGTGGAGTAGTGACTAATGGATTGGGGATAGATAAAGGGAGGTTGTAAATGATATTATTAGATGCTCCCATGATGATTGGAGTATAGGTAGTTAATGGTTGGGTTGCTCCTAGGGTAAAGGAGTTGGTGGGGTAGAAGGCAAAAAAGTGTTGGTCAATTGGGTAGGTTGGTTTTCCATCATAGTATCAAAGGGATTATTAGTGGATGAATATGCTTGAGTAGTCAATGGTTGGGTGGTGACTATGTAAATATAACTATTCCCCATAAGGTGGGAAGGCAAGCCATAAGGTGGGTCCATAGGTGGAACCAAATTAGGTGTATGTTGAGATATGGTACTGAGATAATGTTGAAGGGCCACAAGGTTGTTATCTAAGAAGGTGGAAAATTTTATGTATCCTTGGGGAACTACTTGAGGGAAAGAAGGACTCCCCAAAGGGTGAGGAGGATCTTCTAGTTTAGAGATGTACTCCATGGGTGAAGAGGTAGAAGAGGTTGATTGGTTTGGTGATGGGTCATTTTTGCTAGATTCTTTTGTTTTTGGTGAGTTAGAACCATACAAAACAAGGGAGAAAGAATAAAAAAACAATATCACCACTCAAATAGAGATAAGATAAGAAAATGAGCAAGGAAATCAAACACACACTAAAAAGTATGTTAAGTCCTAGAGTTCTTTTTAGTCTCTCTTTTGGCTTATGGCTTAAGCTTTAAGAACCATGTGACTAAAATTGGCTTAGAGAGAGGGTAATAGAAAAGAAGACTATGGTTGGTTTCAAGATTTTTTAGGCTCTCAAAAGGATCTATATTAAAAATCAATGTGTGGCTTGGTATTAGGGCCTACCCCCTCACTTCACACACTATAACAATAAGGGTATTGAATGTTTAGCCAATATATACTTATTTCTAGAGTTTATACTTAACTAGAGAGATGAGTTGGTTCTCCCCATGGTAATGACCTCCAAGTAGGATCACCAAGAAAGGGTAAGGTGATCACTAGGTGATGAAATCATAGTTGGGTCTTATGTCAAGTTTGTTTATATGTTTGATTGATGTAGGTGGTTTGGTATAGTGTGTGATACAAGTAATGATACAATCAAATAAATTTTATTTAGTTTAAATAAGTGAGATAAACTTGCAACCAACTAATGTATGTAGTTGATTTTAAACCCAAAATAAATTTTAATTTCATTTATGAACACAAAATTGGGAGAATAGCACCTAGATGCAAACAAAAGAAACCAAGTAGAGACTCAATAGTCCCTCTAGGCATGCCAAAATGTTTTAATGAATTTCAGCTCATATTCCAAGAGAGGAATAAGAAAAGAAACTAGATATGGGTATGGTATAAAAACTTGTTGGGTTGTGTGCACATTGAATCAAATGATTATGAATAAAGCCTCTTTAGGCTATGGAGTAATGACCTAAAAATAAGACAACACTAAAGTAATTGGTTGGTTAGATAGATAGTTCGGTGGATTTTCTAATGCTAGCTAGATCTTGGAAGTAAGAGCTTCCTCAAGGGTTATCAATCCACATGTTTTAAATAATTAAATTTAGAGAACATAAGATAAATTAATTACATTAATAATCAAAAGGTACTAAAATTGAATACAAGAGATGTTTGATGAATAAATGGCTAAAATGACTAATATAGCAATAAGTAGGTTAATATTAATGCTAAATAGGTTGGGTGTGGTTAAAAAAATAGGTTAGGAGTCTATGAACAAGCAAATGAAAAGAAAGTTAGATTTGGTTGAGGGTAAGTGGAGGAAAATAGCTTGTTATTTCCTACCATAGTGACCATCGATAGTTGGTGTGACCATCAGTGGTTGATGTGACCCTTGGTGGTTAAGTCAACCATCATTAGTGTTTATATAGATCATCAGTGCTTAGATAAATCATCAATGGTTAGACAGATCATCGATGGTTAAGGTGACCATTAGTAGTTATTATGTGTTGGGTTTGGGTGATAAAAATTCAAATCTATAGGATCACATCAGGTAATTTTGGGAGATTGGTTTATGTTGGGCTACTTCCAAAATGGAAACAAACTAATTTATATACTAAAAATAAATACCTAGCTTACTAGAGATTCATTGGATGAATGGTTGAGGTAGTTGGCTCATTAATGGAGTCTAGCATGATTCTGGTAGAATAACGGTATTTAGTTATCAATCGAGGGGTGATGACAAGCCAAATTTTTGACATGATGGTTGGATCATTGGGTTACTAGAAGAAATGACCTACAAATAAACTCTAGATGCAAAATATCTTGAAGTCATAGATGGATCTCACCTCTTGCTCCTCTCTTCTTATAAATAAGGAAGGAGAGATGAAACAAGATGTTAATAAGGGTTCCAACTTGCTATCTAATTTTAAATTCAACATGAATGGGATCACAGTGAATTAGAATTTATAATTATAGAAAAGTAAGTCAGAGTGAAGGGTCAATTGAGCTAGTTTAGATGGTGGAACCTGACCGTCGATGGTTAGGGTTATTGTTGATGGTAAAGGGTCAAGGTAGATTTGGGTTTAAAAGGTGGGTTTAGTTAATAGGTCAATTTTACTAGGGTTAGGTAGCTTTGGGGTCAAATTGTCAAGTTAGGGCCTTAGGGGGTCTTGAATTAGTCCAAGGGAGTTATGACATTCATAAAAATCATGTGTAGATTTTTGGTGTCTACAATTAGGGATGATATTGCATAAAGAGGGAATTATTACGGATAATAAGGGATGATGATGGAGTGCCTAGGGATGATGAGGTTCGATGAGGGAATGATTAGGGATAATGAGGGTTGATAAGGGAGTGATTAGAGATGATGAGAAATAATGAAAAAGTATTGCATAATATCTATATATAGGGGCTATAATGGAATTCTCAATGTTAGGATTAGAATTCTTAGATGCCTAAATCCTAATCTATATATGTAAGTAATACAATTTCACCCTACCTTTTACTCTCTTTCTATGTATAAAATCAAGTAAAGGGTGGGATGAAATTATATTACCTACATATATTGATTATGATTTGGTAATTGAATATTTCCAATCCCAAAGTTGAGAATCTTGATTTATATCTATATAGATAGGGGAGACTGAAGACTAGTTAGGATTTCAATCCCAACCCCATAATTGACTTCTCATTTTCTATATATGTAACTAAGATTGTATCCATAGTATATCATGTTTCTAGATATATATATATGTGTGTGTGTGTGTGTGTGTGTGTGTGGTCATTAATATGCTAGTGTGTGTTCCAATTCAATAGCCAATAGAGTGTGTTTCCCAATCCAAATCAATCCATACCTAACCTAATCTATACCAAACTTGATCTATGAATTCAATTAATGGCATATGCCTTAATCTATTGTATCTATGATCAGATATTTAATGTGTTGTCATGGATTTATGGGCCATAAAATCCAAATTATGGCCCTACCATATTCTAAGTATGCCCCATTCCTTAATATAATATATCAAAGGATAGTGTAGGAATCAGGGGCCCATCAAAGATATATAGGGGAATTATTTTGAATGCTCTAACCCAATATCAAACTTTCCCTAAATGATAAGGTAATGGAAACTTGACCTACCTACTTCATCTATGCCAAGTAGTAAGACCATGGAAGCATTCCTTCTTAATACCTATATTTATTTCACCTAATATAGCATATCAATGGAATACTACCTTCTCATTAGATAAGAAGGGATTAAGTCATATCTATCAAGGTAAGTTTACATTCCTGATATCTATCTTTGATTTTTTTATGGATTAAGGCATAATAATCAATGAAATATTTTTTTATAGATAACTTTGTTTTTACCCTACCTACTAGGTTATGCCCTACCTGATAAGGCAAGGGAATCTTGGTTCCTAATATATTGTTTTATTATTATCCTACCTAATTTCCCTCTATATAATATATTTTTATATATCAATACATGCTTTATTCTTGATATATAACTTACACATATTCTTTCCTTACCTAATTAGTTATGCCCTACTTACTTAGCTTTTGCCAATGGCAAGGGAAGTTTGCTTCTTAATAGATATAATGAGAAATGAAGTTTTGAATCATGTTATGTATGTAATATAGTTATACCATTGAGTATTACCTACCTACTCAAGTATTTCCTACCTAATTTACCTACTGAGTATGCCCTACCCAATTGAATATTTGAGCCATATCTTGATATTGAGTATACCATACCTAAATACCTGATTGAATACCCAAGCCATATCTTGAAATGAGAGGGGGAATTTTAACCTATATAGAGAAAATAATGACTATGGCACAATTATTCACAATAATAAAGCCATTATACCCACCATAAATGTATTGTATGGATAGACCCAATGTGCCCAACACCTAACATGGTATGAAGGATTTATGTGTTGTAATACATATCCATATCATAAAATAGATTGATATCATATTTATAAATATTTCATCATTTTTATGTGATACATAATGAAATATAGGTTTGGTTAACATGATGTGATGTTTAAGTCATACCATATTAATTTAATAATTTATTTCAATTGTTTGACATCATTGAATGAACTTCACTATGTATGGGTTACATTAGTGTGGTAGGCCCATTATTTACATTTACCTTGATCATAATCATATATGTTGTTTTTTTGTCACATTTGATCTATAAGGGACCTAACCATAAGTAAAAATAACATGAAGGGTGTCTTAGATTCCAAAATCCCAATCTATATATGTAAGTAATATAATTTCATACCACCATTTGTTCACTTACCAACCTACTTATTTTGGTTTAGGTCTCTAGATACACACTCTCTCCATAGTTTTGGAATGGATCACCATATATATATTTTAATCCCACCAAACAATCATATGATATCTATGATTTATTTATTTCAAATAAATAGGATCAATTAAAGAAGTGTTTCCTTGGGCCTTACTTGAGTGAGCAAAATTCTTAATTTTAATATAAGCCAATAGTTCACAAGTGAGAAGCCACTACACCCATGATTATGGCATTGGATGGAGCGAATAGATATGAGGAGGTACAAGGAAGGAATGAGTAGGGATGATGAATGATAATGAGGGAATCCTTAAGGATGATGAGGGATGGTAAGGGTCAATGAGGGAGTGATTAGGGATAATAAAGGAGTGATTATGGATGATAAGGGATGGTGAGGGTTAATGATTATAATTACATATTGATTAAATATTATGAAGGATCAGTTAGAAGTGATTAGGGATAATGATGGATGATGAACGAGTGATTAGGGATGATGAGGGATAATGAGGGTCAATGAGGGAGTGATTTAGGATAATGAGGGATGAGAATCTAGTGATTAAGTATTATCAGGGATGATAAAGGCGTTATTATGGATGATGAGTAATAATGGAGTGATTAAGGATGATGGGTGATAATTAGGGTCAATGAAGGAGTGATTAGGGATAATGAGGGAGTGATTAGAGATGATGAGGGATGGTGAGGGTCAATGAAGGAATGATTAGTGATAATTAATGATGAGGATAGAGTGATTAGGTGTAAAGAGGGATGAAGAAGAATTTATTAGTGATGAGGGGGGGACAATGAGTAAGTCATATTAACAAAAAGTGGTTGTTTGATGTAAGCAGGTCATCAATGTGATGTATGCTACTCCAATCGTACCACTCTATCTTGATTTCAAAGTGAGTGCATTTTAACCTTCAATTTTGACACACTTAGGACTCTTATAAATGTTAAAAATCAATTTATAAGTCACAAAAACCTTTAAAATTTACTATATGTTTACCCAAAATAGACATCAATTAGAAAACTAATGCCATAAAATACCTAGATTTAAAACTTAAACCCTAAAATGCATAAGTACTAGCCATATTAGATTTTTAAAAAATATCTCCCACATCATAATGAATGTAGCTATGAGACTAACTCTATCAGATGTAAAGTGAACCTAACTTATTATATGACATATGTGTGTTCCTTTCACATTGCATAAAAAAAAGTAGATACCCCTTTGAATATATATTTTCTTATTTTTAGTGAAATGTGAAAGGAATTTATATGGCATATAACATGTATGTGGTATAGCGCATACATGATATGTTCTATTTGAATTTAAAAACCAAGCCTTTTCTCTCAAAAATGGCTTGGATTCTTGATCTATAGGCTTGGACCTATCAACACAATCAAATCTTATAATTTTGATAGAAAACAACAAAATTCAACTTTAATCATAAAAAACACTACACATTTTATTGAAAAAAATCATAAATTGATTACCATGATGATGAGCATGCTCTTCTCTTTCTAAATCTATTTTTTATTTGATTAGATGAAACTCAGGTTTTGCATAGATCCTGAAACCATAATGTTTAATAATTATATATGAAAGACCACCCAATAAATAGATATAAAATAAGCCACCCTGGCTAACTAGTAACAATAAACTTTAGACAAAAAACTATGAAAATCCTAGACCTGACAATGAAAAAGGAAAAAAATAAAAGACAAAAATAAAAAACCTTTAGTACTCTTCAGAGCCTACTTGGTTTTCCACCATTAGGAACTCACTCCTATACATATTCCACTTCAAACTAGTTTTCTTGAAGCTACCCCTTAGATAGAT
>JARHVA010008383.1:402500-452500 GCA_037957365.1 Torreya grandis | reverse complement strand
TACCCCTCATGTTGAGTTATTTTTTCCTTGTAAATTTTAGATTATTCATTACACGTGATGCATTTTCAAATTCCATTATGCTTTTGTATTGTGTGTGATTCCCCCTTATTAGTGGTTATTGGGTATTTTATTTGGTTGAAACTTGTTTGTGTTAGTGATCTAAATCATTTTTTTTTATCATTCAATGAAATTTTAAACCTAAGATGATTATGTGACTAGATGGATGTCGTTTGTTTCCCATTTTTCATATATATTTAAATTTAATGAATATTTTAATCAATTTAGTATATTAAAATTCTAAATTAGGCATGTTGGTATGGATATATCTCTTAGTTTTATCTCTCTCTCTCTCTCTCTCTCTCTCTCTCTCTCTCTCTCTCTCTCTCTCTATATATATATATATATATATATATATATATATATATATATATATATATATATATATATATATATATATATATATATCTGTGTGTGTGTGTGTGTGTGTGTGTGTGTGTTTGTGTGTGTGTGTGTGTAGATGTATATGTATATTAAAATTATATTTATATATATGCATATACATACTTACATACATACACACATGTCTATGTGTGTGAATGGGTGGGTGGGTGGGTGTTTGTGTGTATGTGGTTTAATTATATATATACACATATATAATATTAAATTATATAAAAAATAAATAATAACATGAAATAAAAAAAATTGAATAAGATAAATCATTAAATTAAGAAAAAATCTTGTGTAATGATTCAGAGTAAATGAATAAACTAAATACACTTGATATTAATGGAGAAGTGTGATTAGGGTGGTGAAACAAAGTTGAGTTACCATGAAGAAATAGTGACTAAGTATCATGTTTGGAGGAATGTATATTAAAAGGATGGGAAACACATGGGCTTGGTAGGTGCACCCATACTTTGTAGTCAGTGCATTGAATGAGATAAAATTTCTTGGAGGAATTTTGGTCATAGGGTAGTCAAGAGCATAGATAAGTATCATAAGGGAGATGTATTTGATTCCTCTCAATCCTACAAAGAACATATTCACACCCATCTTGAATGTTGTCTCAACATGTATGACTATATTTTCTACCTCTTTAGCTATTATTTCTTACCCCTCTTCTATTGGTTATGTTATTTCTACAAGAGAATATTTCTAATTAGGATATAAAAATAAGTATGGAAAATCCATCACATAGATCTACTCCCATCACCTCTAATCACCTTAAAATCTCATGTGTCTCCTATTTTTTCCCCTACTTAAATTTTATATGATATTTATTGATTATATAGTACCTTAGTCTTGTAAACTTGGTAAACTTATAACTTGGATATTCCTCTTAGTTTTGGACCTTTCCCACTCCCAAAAGTCTTATAGATTCTCTATATTATGCCCCTTGGACTATATCTTAGTCTTACCAGTATTATGTTGATGAAATAGGCCTTATATCTTTATTATAATATTTTTAATGTACTTATATTCCACCTCTATAAGTTTTGAACATGTACCTAATTTCCTACTCCTTGACCAGTAATGTCCATAATAGACACTAGCATCGATGTTAGTATCTTGACCCAATGGAATTTTTCAATGCCCTAAATTTATTTATTTTGAAAATTAAATGTATCCTAATGGTTGGCATAAGTTATTTAATGTGAGATACATCTCCAAATGGATTGATATAAATACAAAATCAACCCTTATTTATTACCCACATGCATATACCAAAGAAACATATTCAAATCATTCAATCAAATACTCAATAAAAGTAAATATTTATTATTTTCTCTTATTATCATATATGTCATAAGAACATCACATACATGGGCCTGAAGTAATGAAGGAGAAGCCCAAGATATATATTTTTAAAGTTATAATATAGGTCATTATTATACTTTCTTTCCACATATTTCATGATTCACACACAAATTAACACATAGGGGAGAAATACATTAGTCTGAGGTCATCTTCAAATTTTTGGCTATGTAGGCAATGCTCATTGATAGAAGGGTCCATAGGGTTAGTTTTACATTGTCTTCCCACTAATTCATTTTTCTTAGGGTGTCATTAAATGGTAAAAAGAAGTGAACCTAGTATTTTGATCAGTAAACTAAAGGTGACATCTTACGTGCAAGATATAAATTCAACTAACAAATTTGAAAATGGATCTATATTTTGGTTTGGAAATTAATGTCAACATAAGGACATTGTCATTGACACAAGTGTATAGTGGTCAAACACTATCATAATTTAGATAACATGGGACCCAAATCTCTATTATATTCCTATGATGATTCTTGATCATCATCATCTTCTAGAATATAACATCAAATAAGATATGTTATCTCTTATCCCTTAACTACTTCATACTTGTTATATTATATTTCACATGCTTAAATGAATTATATTTTCAGATTAATTTATTACATTGATAAAATATGAATATTACAATATTGATTTCAAACAAATTTATTCCTTGTATGTTTTATTTTATGAATCCAAAAATCATAAAACATTTGATGAACCTATCCTCTATTTGTTGAACCAAAACCCTAGTTTGCATATTAGGGTTTTTGCCTTCTTCAAAATTTCAATTCAATTTTTTGTATTTTATTTTTATATCTAATTTCTTGCCTAATTATATGGTCATAGCTTAGGAATTCTTATTTATATTATTTCTTTGGTCCTAGTGGTTGTCCTTCATAATTGTCTTGAACATTACAACCCTTATGACATCACTAGTAGAATTCCATGCATGGAAGATCCATTATGATCATTAATTTAATCCACTTGATGATAAATTTGTTGCATATGAAGACCTATAGGAACACCAATTAAAGGATAAAACCTCTTTTACTTACAACTATGATAATGAAAAAATAATGATTAAAATATAAATGTAAATGAAGAATGTAGCAATTATGATCTTTTTATTTTTGGGTGTGACCATGATGACATCTTCTTGTCTATTAAATTATTCCTATTCCTTTGTTTTATGATGATGAATATTTAAACAAATACACAAACTAGTATAATTCTTAATCTTTAAAATAAAACTATTACATCCATACCTTATCCAGTTACATCAACAAGTGAGTGTGTTTCCTACCCTTCTAATAATACAAATATTGAAGAGATTAAATTGTCCTCTCCTATCTCTCAAGATTAAAATATTTATGAAATAAAGTGTGTGCCTTCTTCTCCAAGTAATATTAATGTTAAAAATTCATTTACCTATTTGGATTATTCAAATGCAAATATCTAAATTTGTTCTTCCCCTCTAGTTTGTGATGAGAAAAATACATGTCCTATTTATCCCATTATCTTTCTTGATGAAAAAAATAAGAGTGCATATAAAATTCATAAGGAAATAATTTAAAAACATGCATTGTTTGGAGACACAAATAACCTCACAAGTATATTTCATGTATTGTTTGCAAATATCAAGTCATGTAAGGAAAATAAAATCAAAACTAGAATTTCATCTTCTTTCCCTCCTTTATAAAGTAAAATCAAAGTGCACATTTGAATTACTCCCTCTCATGATGTTCCAAGTGAAATATAAAATGTTTATTTCATTCCATTCTTTGAGTTTTCCAATACAAAATAGTAAATGATGACAATTAAAAAAAATTAACTAATTTTATTCAATTTCAAATGATTTTTTATGATAATAGTACCAACCTTCATGAAATCCAACATAATATACTTACCTCTTTAACCATGGATACCCCTTTGCGACATGAAGTAAATAAATGTTTTGATTCACCCCTTGATAGTGAAAAAGATTCAATTATTCCTATTTCCTATGTGCATGGTAATTTGAAATCACTAGAAAAAACTTCAACCTCTTCCTATGATATGTTATCTATCATGATTACCATGGTAAATTTTCAACAACAAGTTAACAATCTTAAATTGAAAATTTCTTATCATGAGACTATTCTTGAGGAAAATACATTAACAGATCAACCTAATACTAGGAATGTATTTGAGAATCCTTATCCTTCAAAATTTATTATGCTTAATTTATCATTTTTAAATGGATAATGGGGCCATTATTTAGTTTACAACAATATTTTCATTCTTTTGAACATTGGCCCTGAAATGGAAGCTTGCTCTTAAAGGATTTTCATTGTAGCTTAACCCAAGAGGCTCTTGATTGGTTTTATATTATTCCAAATTATTCATTGTCAACTTTAAAAACACTTTAATATGTTTTTATATCACATTTATATTGTTATACCTTACTTAATTTACCATTGGAACATTTTCAAGCATTGACACAAATATAAAATGAATCTATACAGGACTATGTTATTCAATTTAAGGATGATTTTTATTCTTTAACTTATACACCCTCAAATTTGGAATTAAAATTTATATTTATTATATTTATTCTTTATCCAATTAGATAAAGATAATTACATAATCCATTTACTTCATTTGAGACCCTATATTTGGATGTGCATAACTATGCATGTGCTCTAATGAATACTAAAACCAACTTGCTTATCTCTTTCACTGAAAATATTGCATGATAAGAGTCAAGTTTTTAAGACAAATAAACAAGTTATAAAATATCATAAAAAAATTTAAACACCTTATATATAAACAAGATTACATGTCAAGGAACAAATGATAAAAGTGTTGAACAAAGGAAAGGAACATTATTATAGAGCATCTCCCATAGTTAGACCATATACCTCTACCAGATAGTAGCCTCTTTAGTTTGATTACTAATGATATAAACCACATGAAATATCGTGAAATTTTTTATATAAAACAAAAGATAACACTCCCTCCTGATTCACATTATCCACACATTGATTTTAAAAGGCAAAAGAACAACACTTTTACACTTATCATGGTATTAATGGACATCAAGATAATGAGTGTTTAGATATTGAGGAAAATCTTATATAGTTAGCCAATCAGAGAATCATTGCATATTAAAAATACATATCTAGAGGCTTGTCTAATATGTTTGATCCATCCCATGATTCTCCTTGTGAATAACACATGGTCTATCAACCTTCATAGAATATGACAAATAGTAGAAGTCCTTCTCCTCATGTACTCTCTCCTAGGACTGATCTCTCCCACACTTATACTATCAAGGAATCACAAGTTAATAAAGTCATTCATAAAGTGACATGGGGAGAAGGTGAATCTATAGAGTAGATATGCATACCTAAACAAATACATAAATATTCACAAGATATTTATAAATATACTTTAGATTTATTTACAAAATCAAAATTATTAGTCCCATTACCACATGATTATTATACTTAAGATTTTTTATTTCCATCTAGATGTCATTGCATATTTTGATTACTTCATAACCACTTAATTTAATATTTCATTAAATTGAAATATTTTATACTATGCATCACATTTATACATCTATAACACCTAATCATGTTTCAAATAATATTAGTTCAAAGAAACCATAAAGCACACAAATATGGGTCTCATGAACCCCTAAAAATCCTACTATCCCTTGATGACCACAAAGTCTTATTATATATAAACAAAGCATCACAAATACTTTAGTAATAAATATTGAACCTAAACATGATCTTTAGTAGTAACATATATTCCTTATACCAAATTCTAGGTGTTATATACCTATGACCATCCTTTAGATGAGATAATATGATGATATTTCCTCTTCATATATTCCAAAATACTAAAAAAATAAAAAAACATTAGAAACTCCAAAAATATTTTTAGTATTTACATGTTTTATTATATCATTGGCATATATGTTGTTAATTCCATGTTGGTGAATGACATACCAATATTTTATAGATATACATGTGTTTCATGCATATTTTGAGTGTGATAAAATCACTTTTGGATGTTGGGATTTCCCTTTACTCACATCACTAGGATGTTTGGGGAATCTACCTTATTTGATCATGATACATTCAGGTTAGATCATTTTATGATCACTTTACATTTTCATGTTTTAAGCTCATATATGTACTTACACATTCTTTTATCCATGATTATATATTACATGGGGTAATTTATATGCTATGCACTCAATATTTTTATCTATCACATTTGATCCATCAGTTATTATGACATGTTTATGCTGGTTAGTTATGATTTTCTTTATGCACTTCCTTGAGTGTCTTGCCTTGATATTTTATTCCTTGTTTAAGAATTTTAATATGATATTTTTCTTATGGACCTCATGCTTATGTATGCTTTATTTCACATTTTTATATTTCATTGTTTGTTGTATTAACATTTGAATATGTCATCTTTGCTTTGATAAACATTTGAATAAGTCATTTCCCTTCACTTGTGTGGCATTTGAATATGCCCATTGTTTTTTGTCTCCTTAGACCATTGCCTTTTGACTTGATTTTAAGTGTTCTTATGTGTGTGCTTAATTTGCTTCTTGATCTTGACTATCTAAACATTACCATGATCATTATCATGCATATTAGGCCTTCATCTAATCACATTAGTTTTATGCACTTTAATGTTATATCTACCTAGACATGTTTCTTCTATATGCTACATGGTTATATTCACATATTATATTACATTCAAAGATTATATAGTTATCTTATACTTTTTATACTACTAGTGCTTATCTTTCCCTCACCTCAAAGGGTGCATATTAATGGTGTCATGTCATAGAGGCATGTTCTCCACACTTGGAATAGGTTTTAAATTCAGTGGGGGCATAATTTGGAATCATGTTACCCACACTTATTCAATATGTGGTACATATATCAATTTTTAAATTTAGTTGGGGCATGTCATATGGGCATGGCTTCCACACATTCACAGCTTTTATATTCAGTGGGGACATGTTTTAGAAGCATGTTCTCCACACATATTCAGTATTCAGCATCTACTGATTATAGTGGGGGCATGTTTTAGAAACATTTTCTCCATATTCGTACTTATATAAACTTTTATATTTCTCCATATATAGTGGAGGCATGCTTTGGAATCATGTTCTCCATACTTACATAGTTTTTGAATTGGTAAAATTACATAGTTATATGATTCAGATTCATAGTTATGGTAGAATTTTATACATTGGTATTATTTATATACATATTTTCATCATGATACACATATAAGGTTTATATTCTATGAAATTTGTACAAAATAATTAAAAATCCAAAATAGTTTTAGATTCAAAAACTCTTTTATGTATTGATACTCTAGTCAAAATTTTATAAACTTTATTGATCTAATATAATGCAATATCTGGATCATTTTTTGGTATGGTTGAGGTGATTAAATCACTCAATATTTCCAATTTTTAAGGTTGAACTTGATTTTATCATATAATCTCACCATGGTATATGTATCATTAGATTTCATTATTGAGCTAATCTAAAACTATTAGGTGGTAACTAATTTTTTATCCAAGGTTGGGAGTATGGGCCTTTCAATATCTATCTTTCTCTATTTATATCTATATCTCTCTATCTCCTTAGATATATGTGCTTTCAATATTTATCTATATTTGTCCTAATCTCAATTTTAGAGCCTTACAATGATACATATTTATCAAATCAACTTTCTAATAGGCAAGGTGATTACATCAACACACATGTGTACTCTTAAACCTTATTTTTTCAATTTCAATCTATTTCAAGTAATTTAAATTTGAGATTATATGCACGGATTATATATTATAACATGCCCTTGTAAGTTAGTCACTATAAAATCACTCAATTTGGGCACATGCAAAGACAAGGTGTGTTATACACACCCAGGTACACACTCCCCTCCTTTAAACTATCAATTTCATTACTAGATTAAAGGGGGGAAATTTAGATTATTTTTATGGATTATATATCACCTCAATCATGTAGACTTGGACAACTCAGACCTTGTTTTTTCCTTTTAGTTCTAGACTTTTCTTACTCCCACAAGTCTTACATATACTATATAATATGCCCCTAGGATTATCTCTTAGTTTGACTAGTTTTGTGTTGATGACCTAGGACTTCTATCTTTCCTAGAATGCTTAAAATTTATTTATGTTCCACCTTTGCAAGTTATAAACCTATACCTACTTTCCTACTCCCTAGACACTAACATCTAGGAGAGACACTAGCATTAATGTTAGTTTCTTGACCTAACAAAAGTGTATAGTTATTTAAATTCATCTATTTTACAAATGAAACATATACTAATGTTCAACATAATTGATTTAAAGTGAGTTATCTCTCCAAAATGGATTGATATATATACAATATCAACCCTCATTCATTTCTCCTCTATCACAAACTAAGGTAACCTATCAAAACCTTTAATCAAACACTCAATAAAAGAAATGCTTTCATATTTTATCTTTTTCTCATTTATGTCATAGTAACAACACATATAAAGTTATGAAGCACTTAAGGAGTAGCCCAAGAGATATATTTTATAACTTACAAGCTAGGTCATTGTTATACTTTATTTTCACATATTACATAATTTACACACAAGCCAACATTTAGAGGATAACTACATCAGTATGAGGCCCTCTTTGGAGTATTGGCTATGTAGGCAATGATCATTAATAGAAGGGTCTAAGGGGCTATCTCAACACCATGTGCCCACTAACCCATTTTCCCCAAGGCATCATTGAAGGGCAAAGAGAAGTGAACCTAGGTTTTTTATCAATAAATTGAAGGCAATAGCCTATGTGAAATATCTAACTACATTATGTGCAAAGTGAAAAAAAAAACCCAAAAAAATGTAACTAATAGATTCAAAAATATAGATATATTGTGGTCTAGACACTAATGTCAATATAAGGACATGATCATTGATGCAAGTGTCCAACTTAGATGAAGTGTCCAGTGGTCAAACAAATTCAAAATTTATAGTGAAATAACCCATATCTCTATTATAGTCCTATGATGATTCCCAATCATCATCATCTTCCAGAATAGAACATCAAAAAATATATGCTCTCTCTTATCCTTTACCTAATTTTTACTTATTGTATTTATTACACATGATTAAATTAATTATATTATCAAAGTATTATATTACATTTCTAAAATATGAATATTATAGTATTTTTTTAATATATTTATTTCTTTTATGTTTTCTCATATCAATTTAATTTTAAAATAAAGTCTATACCAAACACTAAACCTTTCATATACTGGTAATTTATAGGTATAAAGTATAGTGGTTTGTAACTTAAAAGTATGATAAATAGTGATTTATGTAATTTATAATTTAATCCTAGTTTAATTCTCACTAATGGGAAATTGGTATGTTTTATTCCAAATAAATTTAAAAACTCTACTTGAGAAGGTAACAATAAATCAAAAAAAATAAGTGCCTTACTAAATACCCTCATTATTATATTGGTGTGATATTACATCTACAATTCAATTGATTCAAGTTCAAATCTTAGAAATGGAAAAATGCAATTTTCTATGCCAAGTAAGCTCTAAAACTCCATTTGAGAGAGGTGATAATAAATTCAATACTATAGATGTCAATTAAGCAAGTAATTTATATAACTAGAAACTAGTAAGCTTTGAGAATATGTGGTTTTTATAATCAATAATTTTTGAACTTGAACCATAGAGCATGGGAGTTTTATATTTGTGAATAGAGCAAGGCCCTATGAGCTATATATATTTTTTATCATTATTTTGGAAAGGAGAAGGTGGTCCCTTCTCTTATAAATTGTAATAAGTATATATACAAAGCACATCATGATTGTATAAAACTATTGACATTGAATGTTAAATTGGAATTGATAGACATGGAACATGGGGAAATCTAAATTATTTTTAGAGCTTTAAAAAAAATTAATCAAAGAGTTATTTTTCTTTTGAAAAAAGGCTAGAAAAAACCCATTTGAAATTTTAGAGAAACAAATAGTTTATGGGGGAATTATTTAAAATGTTAATCAAATTATATTTTTTAATATCTTAAAATCAATAATTCAATAATAAAATAATTTTATCACTAGTGTTTGTGATTAAAAATGGTCAGATTCTAAAATCACTTTTACTAGTGTTTTTATCTTGTAAAAATCATTTCAAAATACTAATTGATTTTATGGTGTAATATCACAAAAAAAATTCTAATGTTGTAGTTGTATTTTTTATAACTTAAAAAATATGATCAAACTAGCAAAATAATTTATCGCTTACTCTAGGAATTATTTGAATGGTAGTTTTGTATGCATTTTATCAACCTAAAATGGTGTGAAATTTTTTGATTGGATAACTTATAAAATAAAATATAACCAACAAAATAGTTTATTTCTTGCTCTAGTAATTATTTGAATGGTGTTTTTATATGCATTATATCAACATATAAATGGTGTGAAAAGTTTCTATTGGGTTTATTTTTTGCTTTTGTGAATGATTTAGTACATATTTTGATTAATAAAATAGGTCAATGATTAATATGCACTCCTATCCTGGGAAATGCATTTGAATTGTTAGTTTGAATTATTGGCCATAAACATATTTTAATTGAATAGTGTTTCAATTACACTTTGTTAAACTTAAGAAATAAAATTTTAGTGATAGATTTTGATTATGTTCTTGAAATAAAATTGGTATTACTTTACTTAGATTTGAGGAGTCTAATCAAACCTTAATTATGTATATGTAAAGGTGTCTTTCCTTATCCCTAGTGAGGACTAAGCACATGGGGGATAGTTAATAGTTACAATGATACTCTTGGGGATAACTATGAGAGAAAAAATTATAAGGTTGTATATAAAGGTATGATTGCCTTCATAGTTAGGATTAACACTCATGATTTCAAATGGGTAAACTATAGCCAGTCCTAATTCCACTTATGTAGGTGTGCATAAGGTAATATGTATGCAGCTCATGTAGTGATCATGAGAAGTAGTGACTAATAATTAGGTAACTTTACCTTGTGCATGAAGAAAACTTATAAACATTATTATTAATATAAAATGTAAGGCTAATTAGAGTGTGTGGCACCTAAAAATATAAATAGGTGGTGACTCGAATTGGTTATAATGTTAAATAAAGCTTGGAAAAATGGAAGTAATTAAATCATTTTCCTTATTGGATTCACTCTTAGTTTTAAGAATGAATCCTATTTTATGTGAGATTAATTATTATTATAACTCTGTAAGTGTTTAGTCATTAATAAAATAGAGGCTTCTTTGATAATTATATAATGTTATATTATAATATTATGAGTTTTACTTTTGTGAGAGAAAAATGAACTTAGAATGTTAGAATACCTTATATCTCACTCTCACTAACAACACAAGATGAGATAAAATGATAAGTTATAATATTGTATCCTATGAAATCAAAAGGATAATATTCTTGTTACACTTATATATCTTATATAATCTTATTAGATTCGTGATAGCCTTATCACTTACATTGGCTTAGATAATTAACCCTTTTTTGAGATGATGTCTTTTGGAGGAGGTAGTTCAATCATATAAATGGATTACTATACATGACCCTATTTTTTAGGATAAAATGTGTAGGCTTCCTAGTTAGTGGGCAAAGTGGCCATAGACTTAAGCTAGGTTAGGTTTGTTATATTAATAACCCTTGAGGTAGGATTTGACTATTTTTTTAGTATCATTAGTATAATAAAGGATTATATATATATATGTATATATATATATATATATATATATATATATATATATATATATATATATATATATATATATATATATATATATATGAGTATATATATAAATATATATATATATATATATATATTATATATATGTTTAATCTAATATCTAGGGATTTTTTACCTTACTATTATATATAATGAGATGATTATTTATATCTTATGTATTTATTTTAGTAAAATAATAGCTTTGGTATATGCAATATCATTTGAAGTGATTGAATGTAGATAATAAATTCTCCTAAATGATTATCCTTATGAAAATTAAATTTATTACATACACACACTTGAAGTTATGAAAATAAAATATGGTTAAAAGATACTTCTTCCTATGATGTTTGACTAAAAATTTTAGTTCTTTTATGTTTCACTACATGGAAAAAATGGTAGGTGATTCTTAAAATAAGTCTTTATGTTTTGTGGTGATTTATAAGAACCAATTAAGGGATTATATTTATCTTAGATATTATTATGTGCCACTATTATAAAAATAATTGGCATTGAATTTTTATTCAATAGAAATGTATGATGCATTCTTTCTAAAGCTTACAGGGGGTTGTATGAAGTAAATTTTATATACATATACCAATGAAAATTTATTTTATATATACCAATGAAGTAAATTCTATATGCATATCATTATTCAAGCATCATCCCTTCTAACATCCTTAATGGCATACATGTTGAAGGTACCAATGCAAGTTAAAAAGATCATTTATCTAGATGTGTATGGCCTCTTCTCAAAGGGGTAGATCTTAATTAGGCTGATCTACAATTATTCAAAAAGGAGGGTACTTAATTATTTTTATGAGCCTTTGGTAGGATTCCCTAACCATTCATGCTTTTCTTGAATTTTCCCCATCTATAAACTTCATTCCACCTACTTTGAATTTGCGCACATAGTCTCCATGGGGGGAGATATAGATTGGAACCCATTTCCTACAAGGAGGTCCATGAATAGAAAAAGTATGAAAGAAGATAAAAAAGGGGAGACTCACTAAATTCATGGAGGGAGTCATGAAATACAATGATGAGATTGCTTTAGACTTTGTGGTGGCCTAAAATAAGTATAAAGTGACCGTTCATGGTATCACTATCAATGTTTTAAAGGAGTTCATTGACAAAGCAACTAGAATATCATGTGAAGGAACCAAGGCTTTCAAAGATAAATCAAAAAAGTAAGAGACACTTCAATTTTTTTTAGGATGAATTACTTTATGTAGATGGATAAAAAAGGCTTTCCATAGGTTGATCTCCCATGTTATTGGCCAGACATTTGCCTTTAAATCATGTGTTACATGATTCTCAAAGGTAAATATATGCTTATATTTTCCCACCACTTTATTCTACTTAATCATTTTATTGGATACAAAATTGGTCTACCCTAATTTATGCTAAATTCCCTTGAGAGTACCATCTTTTTGCACCAAGTGAATGACACTAATCCCATCCTTCACCAACGCTTGATTCTCTTTCTAGTCAAGCATGGCCAAGCCCTTTATGCCTAGGAGGTTCCCCCTAGGGGTTCCTTCTCTATGGAGGACTTCCTAGTGGAGGATCCCATCAAGGGATCCCACTAGCCCTATAATCACACCCCCTAAGATAGTTTATCAAAGTCTCCCCTGATGACCTCCCCCTTAAGATGTTTATCCTCAAATTGAAACCTATCTCACTCGAACTAGGTACCTTAGTGAAGATAACCTAGAAAGGGAAAAACAATATGATTGATGAGCTAGAAAAGAACAAGCTATAATTTTAAAACTTTAATTCTAAGGTTTAAAAGTAGGGTTTGGGTCTAGCCAAACTCATTCAGGACTAGAACTCATTACATAGATAGCCAAAGCCATAGTTCAAGATTTTATCCAATCTACCCAACCCACTTAGTTCCCTACCTTTCAATCACCAAAGGTTTCAAAATCCCCCCTCAAGGTTCTCCAAAGGTTTCCCCCCATAAATACTTCCCTATGTAGGTTAAAGGAAAATATCACCCGTGAATGATCTTCCCCAATGAAGCTGTTGAAGGCCTCGAGAATCATACTTGGGAAAAAAATTCTAAGGAAAAATAGATCATTCCAATGAAGGACACTAAATATGTTGAAGACCCTTAGGAGGGAATTTCCTCCAAATTCTATTTTGGTTTCCTATTTTTTGCTCTCATTCTCATACTATAACTTTTTTACTTTTTGGCTCCATAGTTTATGGCTTGTTAAAACTTTTATACTGCACTTTGGTGGTTCCATGACCCTTTAAAACTTGGCTTTACCTCATCAAATAGAAATATATATTTTATATTTTAACTATATATAAATATGCATTTCATACATATGTTTGAATTTATAATAAAGATTCACATGACTATACTTGAGCATAATTTGGTAAGGCTTAGACAATATTAGTATGGTCTTCATGAGTAGATGAATATAATGGAAAAAAATTGATCCAAATCTCAGTTTATTCATAAATGAGATATTTTTTCACTAATTTAAAAGGTTATTAACTAATTTTTGTTCTTAATTACATTAAATACATTTGAATAACATTATAAGATTCAATACTAATTTAGTATAGTATTACAATTTCCCTATGACATGTGGTGTTGGGTAAATAAATATCTAATTAGATTTTAAAAAGTACTTTACCATGTTTTACTTAGTTTTTTTGAATAAAAAATATAGGGCATGTCACCATGGGGATTAAGAAGATGATCAACCAGATCAATTATTCGTCCTTGATGATGATACTCGGTTATTTTCCACCAAAAATCCTACTTACTCTTCTTTCCTCTATTTATTGAACAATCTTTTTTTGTGTATAATAAACTACCATATGGTCATGGTTAAACTAATATATACAATGAAATATAACTTTTCATAATCTTTTTATTTATTATGAATGAGGTTTCCTACCTTAATCCCAACCCCCTTAATAAAATCACTTGATAAATCAATCTCCACATTTTTTTTTTGTAAATTTATGTTGATATTTATTAGTTGTTTAGAGAGAGGAGTTTTCTTAATTTTTTTCCAATCACAATCATACTAGAAATCCAAATTTAAGTTATGTATCCTAACATAAATATTATCCATAAATAGAGTATGTAGATAATATCCATTCCCCATGACCATGTAATTGATTTAATAATCATTTATATATCTTCCTCTAAACCACAAACAATAATAAAACAACCCTTGGCACATGAGTAGATTAAGATAACTTCAGACAAACTAATTTCAACTTAAGATTCATGAATTGAAATTAAGAAGAGATGAACAAAACTTATTATATTTTCATATCAAACATAAAAATGCATAATATTTATCTTCTATTATAACTTGAACACCCATCTCTAAAATTAGTATATCCTCTACTTTTCATACTTAAATGGGATAACAATATTAAAATGACAAACTCTTATGTTAGCATAAGAAATGTGGATTCCCATGATTTGACCATACACTTCAAAACTTTCAATCTTATCTTTTAGAACCATATATGGAATTGAGAAAATGAGCCTAAATATAGATCCCATGAATAGGTATTATCTTCATTTGATTTTAAATCTAAACTTAACAAATATTAGGGTTGAATCAAAGCTTCCCAGAATAAGTGGATGTTGATATGGTCCTCAATTAATAAGTTTAGAATCCCTTGAGATGTAAATTCTTTTTATGTTTAATATTACTATTTGGATCTAATCAATAATCATTCAAACATATATATGGATAGGATTTTAATTTTTTTGAAGAAAAGAGAATAAAAAAAGAGAAGTCATAATCTCAAAAGAAACCATATTAATTATTTAAGTAAACCATTTGATATAGATTTGGAATCCTTCCACCTAGAATACACATTAAGATCTGGGTATGGATACAAAATAAAATATTTGGACTTCAAAGGAAAAATAATATCCACCTAATGTATTTTCAATTGACGTATAATAAGATCTTGATCTAAATTGTACCATTATAAAAATAACATTGGCAGTTGAAAAGGAAGTAATATCAATCAAATAGAAAGAAAGAATAGTTAAATATGAATAAATGGCATTTGATAGGGGAATAAATGGGAATTTTTAATTGGGAGGATTGGAAGTAATCAAATCCATAAACAAAATGAAATTTGTAATATCTAAATTGTTTACCCATTATGTCATAGTATTAATTAATTATGCATAATGTAATTATCATTGTGTACCTTTTTTGTACTATCAAAATTATATATCCATTTGTACAACTATGTATACATGTGAGCCATTATTAATCATCTCCACCTAAACTATCAATTTTTTACTTATATCACTTTGGAATTAATAATCATTCAAATTTTATGATCATCATTCATCATGGTATGAAACAACCACATGTTAGTGTGATAATTTTCTAGATAAGGTAATTCTATAAGCCACTCTACATACTGTTTCTTCCAATCATTTTCTCCAAGATATAGGGGAGTTGTTCTCACATTATTCTACTCCTTAAGGATAGATACACGTATTGTACTCAGAATCAAATTAATTTTTAGATAACATGATGGAATAAGAAATATCCTTTTCAAAAAGGGTATTTTTTATAAATTGAGCTTGCCCAACTAAAGCCACTACACCTAAAAACTTTAAAGGCATGTAACGGCTCCCTAACTATGGAAAAAAATTCACAATAAAACTTAAATTATTATTTTTTAACTTAAAATAATATAATTAGTGAAAACTTACTTATTTAAAAAAAAATTATTAAGAAGTGACACTATAAAATTTAATTACATAAATATGTTGAGGAAGAGAATTCACATTTGTTAATTATCTGGATAGGATAAAATACTTATTATTTTATTATTTAAAAAAAATGTTTCAAAATTTTAAATATTTAAAATTATATTGATGCTCATACCATACATCATATTATATATTATAAAGGGTCAAAACTATAGTTTTTAAGTTTTATTATGGCCAATTATTTTAGCATGTCATCAAAGACAAGTATATAATAGATTAATATTTGAGGTAGGTATGAAAACAAGTTCTTCATTTAATTCTTGTATAAATATTCTAGCTCATAACTCTATTAAATATATAAGTGTTTAAATTAAATAATACAACATATTTTATAATTATAAAAATAAGTTATTGAAGTATTATATTGCAATAACTATCAATCGCTACTTAGTGGTAAAAATAATGCATATTTTATAAATAAAAATTATAATAATTATATCTCTCAATCAAACAAAAGGAATAATGAGTGGAAACTAATTGTATATTTTAATGGTAAAAGTATAAAATGCATGTTCTTGAAGTAATAGATAAGGAGAACTAACAGTTGATAACTATCCCATTGATGTCTATTCAAAAATATGGCATATGTTATCAAAACAACTATAATAATTATATCCTTCAATAAATTGAAATTAATAATTAGCATACACTAATTCTTTAGAAAAAAAATTGACATGTGAAAAGGTGTAAAATTAATAAATTAAAAGAAAATATTTTATGATTAAAATTATAAAATTTAACTTCCTATTAAATTAGTAGATTAGGATAAATAAGAGCCACTAACTATAACATCAATGTGCATTTGGAAATATGGAATGTTTTATGAACAAATTTATAATAACTATAGCTTATTTAATTTTATTGAAAGGTACAATTAATAGTGAATAATTATTTGACAATCATTTTACATTCTATAATCACCTAAAAGTGACACTTGAGTGTTAAGAGTGATACTTGAGACCACTTATCCCAAACTTAGTCCAAGACCTATCATAGAGCCGATCATCACACTCATCCATCCTTTGTGTGGGCCATAGGCATTCCTAGTCATCCCTAAAATAGTCCCAAACTCTCATTCTTGCATCCTATCCCTTAATGCCTTGTGTTCTACCACTTGGACACTAGTACCATAATAGGGAAAGTATAACCACATGGCACTAGTGTCCTAATAATGGTGATACTTTCCTTTCCCTCCTTTTTCAAAAATGGATATATTTTTAAATCTTATACCTCCTAGGGTCAGCCTAGACCACTTTTATCACCCAAAAAATCACCATAATTGTTTGTGTGTGTGTGTGTGTGTGTGTGTGTGTGTGTGTGTGTGTGTGTGTGTGTGTGTGTGTGTGTGTGTGTGTGTGTGTGTGTGTGTGTGTGTGTGTGTGTGTGTGTGTGTGTGTGTGTGTGTGTGTGTGTGTGTGTGTGAATTATATATCTCTAACCATTATATGGAAATTAGATGCAAATTACATATGCAAACTTGGAACAAGTTGTGCATAATTAAGGTTATCAATCCTTATGTTTCCCTACTTCTACATATTACCATCTATAGTATCCATAAACTTAGATTACTCAAATTTCCAATCTCAAAAACATTTAAAGAACTCAAGTTAACTATCATACTAGATTTACTTGCACTTACACCAGCACTTAGGTGGGGACAACTACATTGGGCTTGATACCTCTTCTTATTATTGAAATGTAGGCAAATCTCTTCATAGTGGGGTGTTGAGGATATCCATCCTACCCCACTAACAAACACACTTTTTATCTTATATCAACTAGATACCCTAACAAAATGGAGGATTAGGTTTTGCTCACAAAATTAATCAAAACATGCCATATACAAGGTTTCGTAACTCATGCACATAGCAATAGACCTCACAGATCTAAACATGGGTATACCCAAAATCTTGAGATAATCCTAAATAGAGGATATTACCAATAAAATAGGGATACTAGCACCACATAACACTACTATCCAGCTAGGGTGATACTATTTAGGATGGGTTTTAATGCCTAGATCTTGTTTATGACACTTATAATATTATTTGCCTCAGGTTTTAGCCTCCATATCATATGTCTCAGTCATTTTCAAACTAATCTATTAATTGAATTATTAATTGATATTTTTATAAGGGTTAAATAATAATAAACCTTACATTGGGGCCTAAAATGCTACCTACAACATGTCAAGTTATGCCTAATGATCTTGATTACAATATATTTCTCGAAAGACCATGGATATATGATAATGAAATTTTATCCACTTTACATGCATGTTTAAAGTTTATTTATAAAGGTCATATCTACACTTTTCCTATTAATAAAGAACCATTCAAATATTATCAACATATAGAACCTTCACACAATTATATTCCTCACATGGATTTTGATACAACGCCACTCTAGTATATTATTCATAACTCACATATTGATTCCCTATATAGTTTTAGATAATATGATAATAAGTTTACTTTTTCTTTCACATCAAGATATTTCTAAAAATGGGTTACACAGGACAAGGCCTTGGAAAATATGATCAATAGGGTAAATAAGGACTTGGATATAAAGTTATCACATCCAATACCATGTCATCTCACCATAATTCTCAATATTTAATGTTTTGCCCACCTATTTCATGGGTAAATGATAGGTCAAACCATATTTATACACTCTCAATTATTTCCCTCATCTTATCTATGATACAGCTTCTTTGGATCTACATACTTTCAACAAGTTCACTAACAAGTATTATCTCTTAGAATTCCTAGGGGCATATGAGGATATCCCTTCCTTATATCATAATAGTTTGTTTCCTCATTCTATAAATGCCTATACATACTTTGGCGAGCATTCAGATGATTCAGATGATATTTACCTAACATATATGATATTATCCCTAGAACACCATATATTATTGATCAATCTATGTTACTTAATGAAGAGATAATTAAAATACATTATGGCATAGATATTTATCCTCATATCATAATATTAGTTATTGGATTATGTAAAGAAAAAGATAAAAACATTCATCATATTTTAAAATATTTTCCTAAAGTTTTCACTTGGGCTTATTTTTATATGCTCGACATTGATCCCTCAATTTTAGTACATAAGATTACATGTTATCCTGATGCCATGCTGATTAAATAAAATAAATTAATAACGCACACCAAAGTTTCTCTTTTAGTCAAAGATAAGATACAATGGCTCTTAGATGTCAATTTCATTTGACAAGTTGCTCATCCCAATGGGTTGCTAACATTATCGCTATTATAAAACATAACATCTGAATTTGATATTGTTATGATTCTAGAGACCTAAACAATCATATCCTAAGGATAACTTTACTTTACCCAAAATTAATAGGATATTTTACTCCATATTAGGATATGAAATAATCTCCTTTATATATGGTTTCACCAGTTACAATCAAATTAAGATCGCTAAAGAAGATAAAGAAAAAAATCATTTTACCATGGGGAACTTTCTTTTATATAGTCATGCTTTTTGTATTTAAAAATGTAGGTGTAACATACTAAAAAGTAATGACACGTATCTTTCATGATCTCATTCATAAAAAATTAGAATATTATGTTAATTATTTACTTGAAAAATTCAAATCACAACACAATGTCATAGACTTACAACAAATTTTTGAAAGACTAAGGAAATACAATGTAAGGTTTGATTCTTAAGAAATGTGTCTTTATGGTTTCATCTGGTAAACTTTTAAAATTTATAATATCTCAATGTGGTATTTATTTTGACACCAATAAATTCAAAGTAATAATATACATTCCTCCTCTTACCAATTTAAAATAACTTCACTCAATACAAGGAAAGATTCATGTAATATGTTGTTTTGTGGCACAACTCACATATAAGACTCAACCATTCACCAAATTAATTTAATGATATAAATTTTGAATGGGAGATCATATGTCAATAAATCTTTGACATACTCAAACAATACCTATTGAATCCACCTATCCTTGTACCACCAACACCTGATAAGCCACTTCTACTTTAACTCTGAATGATAGATCATGTACTCAGTACACTCTTAGCACAACATGATGATCAAAATAAAGATTGGTCCATTTATTACATCAATAATACACTTGTTGACTATGAAAAAAAATTCCAATAATAAAAAAAATTGTATTGGACTTGTATTTTTTACTAAGAATATTCAGCACTATATGATTAATAATGAGACATAAGACATTACAAAATTCAATCCTTTAAAGTTCCTCATGTCAAAACTCCATCTTTTAGGCCATTTTTCAAAATGGGTTATGTTACTCACTAAATTTAACATAAAGATCATCTTAAAAAATCTAGTAACATTCCATATAATTATATATTAATTGGAAGAAGACCCATTATAGGACACAAATCTTATCAATGATGATTTTAGGGATGTTTTCATAGCATATAATACCACTTTCAATATGTGGATATTATTATTTGAAGTTTTATATGTGTATCTAGTACTAGATCTATATCTTTTCAACAACACACTTAGGCACATAGTACCCCTCGCTTACCAACTTAGTTTTTCATGTACCAATAACATCATAGAATATTACGCTCTTATTTAAAGCCTTCAAGTAGCTTAGGATCTCTAAGTCAAATCAATTGAAGTTTTTGGGGATTCAAAATTAATTATCAATCAGGTTACAAATATCTACCTATAATCACCTAAAAGTGGTAATTGGATACTAAGAATGTCATTTGAGTTAACATATTCCTAAATTAGCCCTAGACCTATCCTAGAGCCTTAGACAAACTTTTATAATCATTGTGTAGACCACATTCAATGAAAACATAATTCTAGGACTCTCTTCTCAAATCCCAACCCACCTTACTTAGCATTATGTCAAGTGGACATTAATGCCACATTTGGGACACTATAGCCATATGGTGCTAGTATATCCAATTAGCTATTACTGTCATTAGCCTTAACTCTCCTAAATGGGTACTTTTTGAAATGTGTACCCTTCTTAAGGTCAACCTAAGCACATTTTATTATTTTCATAAGCTACACATCTCTATAAATAAAAGTATAAATGACCTCTATTCACTAGATGGAAAATAGATGCAAAAGCACATTCAAACCAAAGACAAGTTGAGAAAAATTAAGGTATTTGATCCTTATTCTTCCCTAATTCTACATACTACCATCTATAGTAGCCTTAAGCCCAATTTTCAAATATTTAAAATCTTAAACACATTCAAGGCTCCAATTACACTCTCATTATAGTATTCACTTGCACTTGCATCAAGAACTAGGCGGGATAACTACATCGATCTTGATCCCTCTTTGGTCTATTAGTATGTAGGAAACTCTATTCATAGTGGGGTGTTGAGGATGTCCAGCCTATCCTACTAAAGAACACATAATTATTTCTGATGCCATACTTGTAAGGAATATTAGGGTTTACACACTAAATCAAGTTTGGTAGGTACAACATAGAGCTCCACATTTCCTATGCATAGGAATAAGACATAAAAATATAGGTGTAGGTGCTGCCAAAAAATAATAATAGTTCCACAAAGGGGACACTACCTCAACTTTGAGGACACTAAAGTAACAGGCACTATTATCCATATGGGGTGATAATTTACAATGAACAAATAGACTCTATAATCCTATTGATAACACTCATAATTATCTAGAACCCAATTTTTAGAACCCAGATCATCTGTGATACTCACTTTTCATATAGGTCTATATTTATGCTTATTTATTGTTATCTTTAGAAAGTTAAAGAAGGTCAATTTCCATAACAAATAAGTACTTAATTATTGTAATTTATTTAACTAATTTAAACATCTCAGTGCTTTAATCTAAGTATAGTATTTACATAGTTAAACCCTAAAAGGTTAAATCACTACCAAACCAAATAAGAACACTCATTGCCTAAAATAATATGGTTTAATGTTTATAGGCTTAGTTTGAATACTTCTCTATTGAAAACATTCCATATAAAGATAATCATCATGTCAATGTAATGGTTAGTGTAGCATCATTGATCCCCATTGACATAAATTAAGACCAGGATATCTTCACTATCGAATGATTATAATCACCATCAATGTCCCATATGGATCTCATAGTTCTAGCATTTCTAGTTACCACACATAGCACAACATATGAATGGATCCTTGATATATATAATTTTCTACATAAATCTATTACACCAGATACTTTCATAAGAAAAAAAATGCAAACTACTATGAAAATACCTCTGATATGTCATTATTGGTAAGGAATTATTCAAAATATCTTTTTATGGACACTTACTCTAATTATTGATAGTCTAGGAAGCTAAGTTGTCTATCAAATAGGTGTGTGATAGTGAATGTGGTAGTCATTTTAGATATAAAATGATGTCACATAAATTACTCAAACAAGGTTACTATTGGCCAACCATGGAACAAGAATGCCAACAATATACAAATTTATGTAGCAAATTTCACTGCCGTGAAAACTTAGACCATGTCCCTTTATAGCAACTACAACCCATAGTATCCCATGGCCATTCATGTTATGGGCTTTTTATTTAATAAGTAATATAAATCTAGAATCTATAAGAGGTTAAAAATTCAATATCATAGCTACAAAATACTTTATAAAATGGGTAGAAGCCATTCCACTACAATCCACAAAGGGAGAAGATGTATGAGTTTTTCTAATGACCAATATTATTTCCCACTTCAACCTCCCAATGGCCACCATCACAGACAATGGAACTTCATTCAAGAATAAAATAGTGAAGAAATTTTGTGCTAATTATAAAATCTACCACACATTCTCTATTTTTTACTACCTATAGGGAAACAATCAATAGACAAGATAATAAATAGTATTTTCAGCAAAATAGTTACCAAATTTGGTGATGATTGGCATAATTAGCTCATCTATGCACTATATGATTATTACACCAGTATTCACACACCAATAAGAGCTACTCCTTATTCACTAGTATATGACACAGAAGAAGTTGTCCCACTAGAGTTAGAAATCCCATCCTTATGGGTTTCCCTAAAATGGATCATCATAGATGATAAATATACAGAGAGACATCTCCATGAATTAGAATAGTTAGATCACATGTGTATTAAAATTGGAGAGAATCTCAGGGCATATCATAACTGAATCTAAAAAACCTATAATAACCATGTTCATAGTAGGGAATTCAAAGTCAACAATTTGGTTTCAAAATAAAATCTCAAAAATGTCAACTCCAAAGAAGAGAACAAATGAAAACTCAAACTAAATTGTCTTGGCTTATTTTTAACCATAGAGAAGCTTAGCCCAAAAGTATACTATCTAACTTCACTTGATTGCAAGGTAATCAAAAACCCATTGAACATTATACATCTACAGATATTTTACATATAAAATCAAAAACTCTTTTCATATTTCTTGTAAATAGCTTATATCCAGAAAATATAAAAATAATATAATATTTCAAAAAAACATAAAAACATTCAAATATTTACTTAAAAAACACAAAATTATATATTGTATGCATTTCCATGTTTACGCTTCTTATATTTTCTATACACTACATATGTTAACTATATTTGTATAGTCAATTTTTATCGTGCATACATGCTTCACTTATTCTTTTTGAGTGCTTGCAGATTGCTTATAGGACTCAGGTCCACTACACAAATCTAGATTTTATATTATCTACCCAGTAGAGGCATATACACTGATATATGAGATCTGTATTTGACATATTCACCCATTTAGGGTCAACCTATACATATTTTCAATTACTAGGTTATATCTTTCTATACTCCACATCATATATTTAGTATTCTTATATCTTGATATTGATCATGCTACACTTACTCATTTTTTTCCCAACTAATAGTACTTTAGACTCAATATATGTACATCTTGGTTCTTACACAAATTTGTATTACAAGTTCATGCATACTTTTATTTTTAGCTTTCCTAGTTTATACTTGATTGTATCTCTATATTCTTATATTCTAGGGCTTTTGAATATGCCATTTTTATTTGGCTCTTGCCACTTTTTTTCATAATATGTATACTTTGGACATGTTTCCATGTCCTTTTGTGTGCTTTTTAGACTGTGTATGTGGATATTTGAACATCTTTCTATTTATTTTCAAGCCAACTTGTTTGTTGTTTGACTATGTGGACATTTGAACTTGTCCTTATATGTCTTGCTTTCTTAGATTTAGTGACATGTGCCCATGTCCCTTGTATTTTATCCCCTTGCCCGACTTTGTGTGCCTCATTTTTTTTGTATGTTTGATTTATTATATGTTTCATGTCCATGACACTTATCTCTTTCTTGTTAAACACTCTAGTTTTAGATGCCATGTGGGGCCTCATACATCTCCCCTTCCTACTTGGGTGTCATGATGGGCATCATGCCCCATCCCCCTAGTTAGATACTTAATTTTTACTCAAATTTATTATTAAATATAGTGTTATATCTATCTTATCACCCTTGTGAATTCGAGACATGACATACATGGCACATTATAAACTTATGCTTAGATTATCTTACATCCTAATTCTATGTGTGCATATTTTATTAAATTATTATGCAAATATCATATATGCTCCAGCTAACACACATCTTGCAAATATTTTTATTTTAAGGATAGTTCTTACATAGGATCAAAAAATCCCCTCAAAAGAGGGGGCATTCACAAGGGTTTTTCATAGAGATCAAGCTCCCATAATGCATTTACAATATATTTTTATCACATAGACTCAAATTATAAAGTTCAAACTTAGGTAATCATAGTGGTAAAATAGTGACATAGAGATCAATATAGTTACATAAAAATTAGAGTAGAAGGATACAAGCACCACATGGCACTATTGTCCAATATATGGTGCTACTATCTATCATCCTCAATTTTATAAAAATATAGATTGATCAAAAAAGTACAGTATGTATAGCCTAGGTTTGCATAGGTTTATTTATAGCTTTACCAATTTTGTTTAGTTTTTCTTAGTTTAGCTTAGATTCCTACTAGTTTTCTTAGATTTGGGTCATAATGCATGGCATGAACATTCCCATTTATAGTTTAGATACTCAAATATATATTATTACATCTTGGTCCATAATCCATATCCTCATATATCATATTTAGGGGCATGTGTGTTGGACATTATTTTTGTATGCTCACTTACACACTGATTCATTATATGGAATGAAAAATTCCATGTTATTATCTATTCTATATACATCTGACATCATATTATAGGTTACATGAGTTTCATGACTTAATCCATCTATAGTGGTTGGCATTACCGAGTGACCTAGCATTGCCTAATATACCTGAGTGGCCATAGAGCTAATATTTCTAGTTATACATTTCTAATTACATCACACAATTTTAATTTTAGATGCATCTTATATACATGGGCAAGAAATGATGGAGTCATAGTCTACTTGATTTCTTGATCCACCTACATAAGAGGGTTATACACACCATCAAGCCAATCCAAGATATTCATATGTCATGATCCACTAAATAGGGGTGGGTAACAATGGATTTAAAACTAGATTGAGTTATTAAGCCACCCACACATGAGTAATAATCAAGCCATCAACTCAATCCAAACTATTCACTGATTGATCACTGTATACATGCACACACAAAGGCTATCACCAAGTTTATGCATTGGTTCATGTACCCAATGAGGTGTATTAATTATTTTCCTCTATCTTATCTGGGGAACAAAAGTATGTCATTCACTAAACTTTCAAAAAAACATTACAAAGAGCATACACCCTTTTTTTTAAATTTGTGAGGCTCAGGATTGTGCCTAAGCCTCAAGGGTGTACTCCCTTTTCAAATGGTTTACACCCTTTCTAAAGGGAATACACCCTTTTCAAAAAGTGTTTACCATTTTTAAAATTACATACACCCTTTGTGATTTATAAAAGGCATATGCCCTTTACAAAGCAAACGGTAATTGCCCTTTCTAAAGTGTGTTCACCCTTTGTAAAGGGCAAATGCCCTTTATAAAGCATAAAGGGTGTACACCCTATTTCAATTATCATTTTTTTACTATAAAAAAACCCATAGACCAGTTGTATTTTTTTACTCTCTAATTATTTTCCAATCTCAAATTGACATATGTGCTTTGGAGTTTCATCCCACCAATGGGATTTGGCATTCGGATTACTACACGTCAGGTATGTTGATTTTTTCATTTTAATTTTTTATTTTTATTTTTATTTATTTATTCAAGTATGGTTTTGAATTTAGGTTTGCATTATATTTCTTACATTGCCTTAAAAAACTTGTATTTCTATTTAAATTTAGATACACAAGTTTGATGGAACCATTACATAAAGAAAATGTTAGACAAAACCTGTAATAGTTTGATTTTGCATAAGAAGAAGCTCAAGTTCATGAGCAATACAATTAAAAATGTCAATCATTATAAATAATAATTAATGGTTTGTGTCACTATTCACCTATTAGTACACACATTTCACTTGCCAATACATTAGAGTCTATTTTTAATGAAGTGGGAAATGTGACTTCACAACTTGATGCAATGTTACATCGAAGAGAGGACATAAAATAATTTTATTTTGAAAAATTATCATTTGAAGATGTGAATAAAAAAATAAAAAATAATATATCTATGATTTATGTATTAAGACTGGAACCAACCAACCACCACCAACAAATTTCAAAAACATTAGTATTGATTGGTGCGTTCATGAGGAGGTTAAAAATAACTTTTGGGATAGGTGGTGGATGGTGTTTGATGATCTTCCATGAAAAAATAATGAAGTTCCATTATATTTTTTGATAAAATTATATTGTGATTTTATGTTGCAAGAAATTACAAATTATTTTGACATGAAGGCCTCCCAAGGTAGGGGAGGTGGGTCTTTATTTGATAGACCTAGTGTTAGGTGAGACCAAAACCATCATAACTGAGCTCAGATAAATATAAGTATAATATCACATGCCTATATTCCTAAAAAAATCATCATAACATAAATATGGACACCCTTGAGGTAGTTACTAGTTTAACACAAGTTATGATTTAGCATGGTATGCATACTTTGAAGACTATACTCAACATACATGTGGTGTTAGTGATGGTGGTGGTGTTAGTAGTACTAGTAGTGGTGGTATTGGTAGTGGTGGTAGTGGTCTTGGTGGTAGTGATATAGGTGCTAGTGTCCCTCCTCCTACTCATGTTACAGTTCTTATGCATCATTACACATCATGTGGGAGGAAGTTTATGGGACCTCATGTTTATGTGCAACATACATAGATTACATTTATAAATACTAGCATGTCAGAGTGTACACCATCTATACATGATTTAGCACTGTATAACACTAGCATTCCAAACACTAGTATGCCAAAGCATATGCCATATCTAGATACTTTAACTGTGCATGACACTAGCATTCTAGACCTTATACAAGATTTACTATCTTCACCAACTCATATTAGGATACACTAAGATCCTATTGTAGAGGAGTTATCAATTTCACCATATATATTTCATACATATATTTAATTTTAATTATAGTTTGTTTATGTTTGTAAAATAATATTAAGTTTAATTTCTAGTATGTGTTTACTTAGTTGACTAATTTATTTAACTAAACTTGTTATTCATTGCTTGTATAGATGATTGATGATATTCTGGGTAGCTCATCAGGACTTTATTCTATTATATATTCCATTATTTGCATGTGTGTACCCTATACATATCTTTGGAAAAGTTAAAATTACATATTTATTCATGTACATGTTTATCATCCTTTGAACAAAGAACTATATTTTAATATATATATTATGGTCATAGTTTTTTATCATGTTCATTGGATTCACACATCATTCATTTATTGGTTTTATAGATGATGAGGGATGTTATGGGCACCCCTCATGGATGAGAAGAAGGTTTAGTTGATGTTATTTCTAGATTGAAGAATCCACTATCTTTGTAGTAGGCCATGATTCAGGGATGGAGATTGGTGAGAACACATAGTAAAAAAAAATTAGCTTTAAGTAATGATATTTTATGTCATATTTATATAATTATATGCACATCTAGATTTAATGATATATGTATGCTCCATAGGATTCCCCATCATAGGTGTATGTGCAATCGCATATCCCTAGACAACTATTTAGATGGAATATAGTGCGTGTAGAATCATTTTTAAAAAAAATAAATTCTTGTAAAATTTATCAAATTTTCAATATATAGTTTTAATGCATTAATTTTTATATTTCATATGTTTTACAAACACAAAAAAATTCACCAGTTGTCGATGAAATAATGGATTACTCACATGCTAATAGGAGAGTATCTCCTCATATTGAGGCATCCAACACCCCTAACTCTACGTCTATACCAATAAAACATAATTTATTTGGAGCTAATGAGGATCAGGAGAGCTAGTTGTTGTGTTAGGGGTCTAGTTGTAGGCACAATCAATTTGTATGTTGATATGGCCCACATTGTATGCCTATATGGCACATTTTTCATATAAACATGTTATGGAATACATTTTTTCTTGATATATGTTATATTATTTATGTTAAATTATGGCATAGAACTTTTCATGTATCACATATATACTATTGACAATATGATTCATTTACCTATGCATATTTTCTATTTTGATCATTTAATGTTTACACATATTATTGGTTAACGATCATTATTACTTCATATGGGGTTTTAAAAATTCACATTATTCTCTAAGTTAAGTGTTTTAAATCATTATGTATATTTTACATTTACATGTGATATTTACTATTTACTTGATTCATTTACATTTAATTGTATATCAATTTACAATTATGATTTTTAAGTGGACTTGGGATCAATTTCATGGACATGTAAATATTATAAATTGTACTTGATCATAAAAGTTAGAAGGTCTAGTGATGCACTTGTGTATATTGGTAAAAGATTCTTCAAAATCACAACATATCATGTTGTCTACATTGTTGTGCCTCATTTGGGCTTTTAAGTCTTCAGGATTAGATGATATGTCATCATCATAAGTATTATTTATTTGTTGCATGAGATATAGCCTATGTAGGTCCTTGATAAAAGATTCAAGGATTTAATTATTATTGGTTTGTTGCATGAGATCTAGCCTAAGCAAGGGCTTAGATGATATATCATGTTGTCTGATAATTATAAATGTGTTTTTTCTTCAATGATTCAAGGAATTTTAAGCCATCTCATATCATGCTTTAATTACCATGGTGTAGACATTTTCTTGATATTTTTTCCATTGTTATGTACAGGATTGGAATACATATTTTTTCTCCCCCTAATCCATTCTTTGGAGAAGAAACTACACACTACTATTTTATAATTGAAACTACAACTCTAGTAATCAAATAATTTATTCATCTCTTAATATAGTTTAATGAACAATGTGACTTTCTTTGATTAATTTTGCATGTTTACTTTTTTATGGAAAATGAATATCAATAATTTTTTTGATACAATTTTGTTAATATATAATCTAGTTCAAGCACTTGTAAAAAATAATATTGTATTAAAAGTTAACTTTATTTTAATTGCTTGATCAGAAATTTTTATAGATTTATAATTTTTAGCACACATCTTAATAAAAATCACATGAATTGTTCTTTTCACTTGCATCATCTGGGAGAAGCTTTGAAATATAATTTTTTTACAAGCACATAGTATATTTTTTAAGACCATTACAACATTAAATTAGTATGATAGGTTATCATTATATCTTTAATTTAACCAATCAATGGGTTGGTGTCATTTTACCAAGTTTAGTGTCCAAGGATATATGCAATGATATGTTGGATATTTGAGTTAATAGTTCATTTTTTGGGGGCGTGTTTTCTTTGATGTTGATGTCTAAATACTAAGGGTAGCAAACAAGATTCTAATCTTATGTTGTAGAAAAGATAAATTTAGAAAAATTCCTAATTGAATATCCCCTTTGACATTCCTTGTTAAAAAGATTCTTTGGTTCAAACTATCAGCATCCAAAACTTAAACATCTGGCATAAGACACTAAAGTTTCCTCACTCTACTTGACTGACTGGGTAGGATAGTGTTGTATTTTAAAATGTGAGAATGTTGATTGCCTATTGTCAGTTGGACTGCTTCATGATAGATTTTGAATATGGAGATGAGTTTTTTAGTCAACAAACTTTCCTATTAACTTTAATCTTATGAGAATTGAAATAAACTTTGCATAAAGGAAACTCACTTGCATTGAATTGAAATAAGATTTGTATTTAATGAAAGCACACTTGCATTAAAAGAAGCATAATTTACATTAAAAGGGAAATCACACTTTGAATTAAAAGGGAAATCACACTTTACGTTAAAAGAGAAATCACACTCGCAGTAAAATGAAATACACCTGTATCAAAATAAATACACTTTTAAACTATAAACTAGAAATACCAATTTTCTTGATCTTTGGAGAGAATGGGCCCTTGCTCCTTCCTTAGAATAGGATTAGCTTTAAATCAGTAGTGGAATAGAATGCTTTACTTTATAAATAATTCATTATCAAAAGGAACGTATTAAAATGTTATGAATTCTAGTGCAAAATTACACTTGAATGTTTCTTAATTTTCTTTACTCTCTGTTATCCTGGAATGAGGAGATATGTACTTAAAGCACATCTCAATGATCATTCTTAGAATACAAAATATAGAAATATAAATATCTAAATTTTCTTATTCTAAATAGAATATCTAGGAATTAGATCTAACATTTATAGGAGGCGTTGGAAATGATTAAATTAACAATAGATCAAGTATAACCAACATATATCTGAAGATATTATGTTCATATTTATAAAATAGAAATACATTTATATCTGAATCATTAGACTATTACTTTGAATAGTAATGTCTAAAAGAAGATATATAAAGATGGAAAATATATATATGTATAATAGATATCTTTGGAGTTTCTATATTAATCTGTAGATTACAGTTGGGCATCTTTAGAGCACAGCTAGGTATCTTAAAAGCATGGCTAGACAAGTCTTCATAGATTCATCAAAATGTCTTCAGAGATTTATTGGAATGTCTTTAAAGCTACCTGTGTGGATGTTCAAAGCTTTAATGGAATTTATTAAGATCTTTCTAACATATCCTCAGAGCTTCAATAGAACATCTTCATAGATCGATAGAACATCTTCAAAACTACTTATGCATATCTTTGTAGCTTGACTAAGGATCTTCATATCTCAATGTGTTCTATATCGAGTCTTCAAAAATGTTGCCAAAACTATTGATGACTAGTCAAAATAATCCCATCATAGAGATGTATCTTTGTGTGAAAAATTGTACTCATTTCATCCAAGTTATACACAAATAACAAGATAGATAATCAATAATGTATCACATATAAACAAAATATAATTGCCCTCATTTCCTACTTAGATGAGACCTTAACTATTAAATGTAGTTATATATATAACCAAGAGGCAACACTTATGGATATTTTATATGAGATATATATAATGTTAATCATGATGAAATTCATGGCTCAAGCCACTCTTAAAAATAATTTTCCTATATCTATTATTTGAGGGACTAAAAAGTTACACACACAAAGAGACTCAATTTCTCCTAACTCTCTAATTTCATAAGTGTTATAAATTTTTCACATGATGGTGCATACACAACTATGTTTTTAGTGTGTTTTTGGTAATAAATGTCCTATCATGGATTCAAGTTGTTTGTAATATGTATACACCTTATCTTTCATATTTTAGGTAATTCAAAGCTTTAGACAAGCTATTAGATCCTCCTCCAACTTTAGTCATGCATTGTAGCATAATCATGAGGGTTAAAGATGATCCATCAACTCTTACACATGTATAGATGAGTCCTCTATGAAATATAAAGAGTATTTTATCAAAATTGAGATGGATGAGATGGAGCAATGAGGTTTCTCTCATGGCTAAATCTCTCAAAATGGGTCAAAAGTTGGTCAATGAGGGTCGTATATTTTGAATCGGCATCCCAATAAATGAACCATATATGAAAACATGTATGAATAAAAAAATTTAGGCTATAAAAACATTTTTATAGTTTTTTTCAATCCCTAAGAGTGAAATTTTTAGTTGGTCAGAGGCATCCCTTAAGAAAATTCACTTGTCCCTGAATGTGCAAAATGAGCAAATTATTATCACACATTGTAGGATAACCGTGAGGGATAGAGATGGCCCATCAATTATTAAATGTGAATGGATGAGTCCTATAATATATCTTATGATTATTCTTTCTAAATAAAGATATATGATATTCATAAATGAGGTTTCTCTCATGGTTAAATCTCTTAAAATGGGCCAAAAGTTGGTCAGTAGGGGTTGTATACTTTGATTCATCAGCCTAATTAATGAACCATCTATGGAGACACATATGGATATGTGTTATTATACTATAATGACATTTGTTAGTCTCATTTTATTCCTGTGAGTTAAATTTTTATTTTTTCAAAGGCAACCCTTAAGAGAATTCACTTTTCCCCAAGTGTGCAAAAAGAGCAAACTTTTATCGCACATTACAAGAGAACCATGAGGGATAAAGATGAAATGTCAACTCCTACATCTGTATGGATAATTAATATAATAAATTTAAAGATTATTTTATCTATATTGATATGGATGAGATGTGTTAAATAGGTTTCTCTCATGGCTAAATCTCTTAAAATAGGCCAAAATTTGGTTAGTGGGGGCCATATAATTTGACTCGTCATCCTAATTAATGAACTGTCTACAAAAACATGTCCATATAAGACTTTTTATACTATAAAAATATTTTTTTGGTCTTGTTTTGGCTTTTGGAACAAAATTTATAGTTGGTTAGAGGCATCCCTTAAGAGAATCCACTCATCCCCAAGTGTACAAAATGAGCAAACTTATGTCATGTGTTATAAGAGAGCCATGAGGGATAGAGATGAGTCATCACCTCCTACACATGTAAAAATGAGTCATATAAGAGATATTGGGAATATTTTTTCTAAATAAAGATTTATGAGACATGATAATGAGATTTATTGTGTATCTGAATCTCTCAAAATAGGCCAAAGGTTGGTTAGCATGGGTTGTATATTATGACTCATCAACCTAATCGATAAATGATTTCCATGGACACATTTGAATAGGAATTTTTAGGATATAAATACCTTTTTATAGTCTTTTTCAGGCCATAATATTGAAATTTTTAGTTTTTCAAAGGCATCCCTTAAGAGAATTCACTCATCCTTGAGTGTGTAAAATGAGCAAACTTCTATCACACATTGCAGGTGAACCATGAGGGATACAGATAAATCATCAGCTCCTACACATACATGGATGAATCTTATAAGATATCCTATGAGTATTATATATAACTTGATACATAGGAGACATAAATGAGGTTTATCTCGCACCTAAATCTCTCAAAATGTTCTAAAAGTTGGTCAATGAGGGTTGTATATTCTAACTCATCAGCCCAATTAACAAACCATTTATGTAAACACATTTGAATAGGAATTTTTAAGATATAATGACATTTTTTGGTCTTATTAAATCCCTAAGAGTGAAATTTATAGTTGTTTGAAGGCATCCCTTAAGATAATTCACTCATCCTTGAGTGTGAAAAATGAGCAAACTTATATCATGCATTACAGGAGAACCATAAGGGACAGAGACAAGATGTCATATCTTATATGTTCATAGATGAGTGCTATAAGAGAGATTGAGATAAATTTATCTAAATTGATATATATGATATATGGTAATGAGGTTTCTCTCACAGCCAAATCTCTCAAAAAAGACCAAAAATTGGTTAGTAGGGGTTGTATATTCTAACTCATCAGCCCAATTGATGAACAATTTATGAAAACACATCTAGATAAGAATTTTTAGGTTATAAAAAAAAATTTACAATCTCAATCAGGCCCTAGGAGAAAAAATTTTAATTGGTTGGAGGCATCCCTTAAGATAATCCACTCATCCCTGAGTATGCAAAATGAGCAAACTTCCATCATGCATTGTAGGAGAATCATGAGGGATAGATATAAGACATCATATCATACACATGAATATATTATTCCTACAATATATCCTATGAGTATTATATATATCTTGAGATGGAAGATATGTGGTAATGAGGTTTCTCTCGCATCCAAATCTCAAAACAAGGTGAAAGTTGGTCATATATTCTAACACGTCAACCCAATAAAAAAAACATCTATGAAAACACATCTAGATAATAATTTTTAAGCTATAATAACCTTTATCTAGTCTTTTTCAGGCCATAAGAGTGAAATTTATAGTTTTTTATAGGTATCCCTTAAGAGAATTCACTCATCCCCAAGTGTGCAAAATGAGTGAACTTCCATCGCACATTATAAGAGAACCGTGAAGGCTAGAGATGAAACATTAACTCATACATGTGCATGGATGAGTAATATAAGATAAATTGGGATGATTATATCTAAATAAATATGGAATATATGTGATAATTAGGTCTCTCTTACATCCAAATCTCTTAGAATGGGCCAAAAGTTGGTCAGTAGAGGTCGTATATTCTAACTCGTTATCCCAATCGATGAACCATATATGTGAGCACATATATATAGGAATTTATAGGATATAACAACATTATTTTAGTCTCATTTGATCCCCATGAGTGAAATTTTTATTTGTTTGAAGGCATCCCTTAAGAGAATCCACTCATTTCTAAGTGTGAAAAATGAACTATGAGAGATAGAAATGAACCATCATCTCCTACATGTTCATGAATGAGTTTTATAAGATATCTATGGAGTATTTTATCTAACTTGATATGGATGAGATGAGGTAATTAGGTTTATCTCATTACCAAATCTCTCAAAATGGGCCAGAATTTGGTCAGTAGGGGATATATATTATGAATCATCAACCCAATTGATGAACCATTTATGTAGACACATCCTTATAGGTGTTTTTAGGCTAAAAAAACTTTTTCCATTCATGATCAGGCCCTAATACTATAAGTTATAGTTGATTGGAGGCATCCCTTAAGAGAATACACTCATTCCCAAGTGCGAAAAATGACTGAACTCCGATCATGCATTACAGGAAAACCATGATGGATAAAGATAATTTGTTAGCTCCTAAACATGCATAGATGAGTCATATAAGATATCTCAAGAGGATTTTATCCAACTCAAGATGGAAAAGATGAAAAAATGAGGTTTTTCTCATATACAAATATCTTAGAATGGGTCAAAAGTTGGTTAGTGAGGGTCATATATTCTAACTCATAAGCCTAATCAATAAAACATCTATGCAAACACATCAAGATAGGCATTTTTAGGCTATAATGACCTTTGTCTAGTCTCGGTTGACCCCTAAGAGTGAATTTTATAGTTGATCAGAGGCATCCCTTAAGAGAATCAACTCATCTCCAAGTGTGTAAAATGAGTGAACTTCCATCACATTACAAGAGAATGATGAGGGATATAGATAAACCATCAGCTCCTACACATACACAAATGAGTCTTATAAGAGAGTTCAAGAGGATTCTCTCTAACTTGAGATGGAAGAAGCATGATAATGATATTTATCTCATAACATGTAAAAATTTAGTCAGTAAGGGCTATATATTATGTCTCATCAACCCTATCAATGAACCATCTATGCAAACACATTTAGATAGCATTTTTAGACTATAATGACCTTTATCCAATATTGATCAGGCCTTAGGAGAAAAAATTTTAGTTGATCAGAGGAATCCCTTAAGATAATCCACTCATCCTCGAGTGTGAAAAATGAGTGAACTTTCATCATGTATTATAGGAGAATCGTGAGGGTTAAAAATGAACCATTAACTCCTACACGTACATGGATGAGTCCTATAAGAGAGCATGGGAGGATTATATCTAACTCAATATGGAGGAGATGTGACAATGAGGTTCTTCTTGTATCCATATCTCTTAGAACATACCAAAATTTGGTTAGTAAGGGCTACATATTCTGATTTGTTATTCCAATTGATGAACCATCCACATGGATACATCAGGATATGCATTTTAAGCTTATAAATACCATTATCTGGTCTTGATCAGCCCCCAGTAGTGAAGGTTAAATTGATTGGAGGCATTCATTAAGAGAATCCACTCATCCTTGAGTGTTCAAAATGAGCAAACTTTTGTCATGCATTATAGGATAACCATGAGGGCTAAAGACAAATCATCAACTCCTATGCATGCCCAAACTAGTCCTCTAAGAAAAACCAAGAGGATTTTCCCTAACTTGAGATGGATGAGTCATGATAATGAGGTTTTTATCACAACTAAATCTCTTAGAACATGCCAAAATTTAATCAGTGATGTTATATATTTAGATTCATTATCCCAATTGATGAAATGTCTATGTGGACATGTTGGGATAGGCATTTGAAGCTTATAAAAACTATTGTCTAGTCTTGTTCATCCCTCAATAATGAAGGTTGAAATTGATCAGAGGCATCCCTTAAGAGAATCTACTCATCCTTGAGTGTGCAAAATGAGTGAACTTATATCATATATTGTAGGATAACTATAAGGGATAAAGATTAACCATCAACTCCTACATGTGCATAGACAAGTCCTATAAGAGATAATAGATAAGATTATTTTCATGTTTCTTTAAAAGAAAAATAGAGAGAAGGTGAAAAATGGTTTGCTTAAGGTAGATGAAATTAATATGAATTATTTTTTGGTTTCTCTTCATTTCAAGAAAATAATATTATCTACTCATGGCACCAACCACATGAAGGTAAAAGATCATCTAGTGCCTCTAACCTACATTAAAATTGTTAGTAAAAATTTAAATATAAATAAACACATAATGATAAAATAGTTGAAAATTAAAATGCATTAAATCAAATAACTTTATTTATTTGAAACAATAGATAAAATTATTAATTCAATCTAACGTACCTTTAAGATCAATTATGTTTGCAAGTGTTTCAAGAATCACTTTGTGGTCAAATTCATGCACTTTCCATAAATATATATTATGATTCTTTTCATAATATTTGATCATTTAAATATTTACAACAATAACCAAGTTTGAATAATGAAGCACCACCTTATTATTGATGTGGGTTTTATGCACACCATAGCCTTAATGAGGTAGCCTCTAACATTTTAGGATCTCAATGGAGGTAAACTCCACTCTAGGGCACAATTTGTAGGTATGCGATATGTTACAACCTATTAATAGAATATCAAATAGGGCATGTAGGTTGTTTATAAGGTTTTTAGATGGAGGTGTGGTTCCTAATAAGGGTAGTGAATCTCTATGTGAGTTAGATGGGTGGTTGGTTACTATTATAGAGTGGGTAGATCTTAAAACAAACTCAAAAAATGAGGGAAGGGTAAGGCAAAAAAGAAAGCTTTTATGGTTTTCAAGAACTACTTCCCTAGCTGATTTCTATAAGGACAAGTGCTCTCAAAAACTATGCATATTACCAGTAGCAATTGCACACACATAGTTATACATGGCTAAGAAGTATAAGAAGATAAAGATTCAAGAAATTCACAAATGTAAAATAAAGTTTGCTCATTTTAGGGTAGCTATTGCACACCCTTAATTATAATATTATGGCTCGAGCTAGTGAAGTATCTAAGGTAGTTATTTCACAAACTTAAAAAACTACATTGAAGAAAACACTCATGCACAATTAAAATTATGAATAAATTTGAACTTAATTTCCCTAATTAATATATTTACCAATCTTTAAATATTTGTTTCACATCTACAGATTAGTACATCAATTAGAATAACCAAGAATCCATTCATAGATTTTGCACATTAAAGATTATTGAAACATACAACCTAAAAAAGTAATAACTAATTACACAAAAATTGGAAAGAAAATACACAAATATATTTTTTAATGATCAAACTTGATGCTACTTCTATATTTAAAAAATTCTCTAACAAAAATCTTAGTTGGGTTTATAATAATTTATATAGACTTAGGGAAGGGGTCATCTCATCCTTTGAGTTCATGCAAGATTTTTACATGTGATAGTCAGAACATGAGTTATAGCTATGGTTCAAAACCATATAAGAGTCTACTTACAATTATTAATTTAAATTATCCTTCACCAAATCTATGCAGCTTATGTATGTGTATAAAGACAAAGCCTATTTTTACAATTTTAGTTTGAATTGTATGCAAACTATAAATATATGCACCATTTTTACAAAACTATACATACCTCCTTTTATAGGTTTTGAGAATAACCTATTGATCTTTTAGATTAGCTACTTTCAAATGAAACTCTAACATATGCCTGAAGGACCAAAATCTCTTTACCAATGTTTTAGAACTAGTAGCACTACTATTAGATGTGACTAATATAAATTGTGCATTGCATTCTCACCCATACCTTTTATATAATTTAGATCTTCACTTTCATAATTGTTATTCAAATTAATATATAGGTGTTTACACTCTAGATCAATTGTGAGACCCAATGTCTATTGATAAATATAACTCAAGTGTCCAAACATCTACATATTATGTCCATAATGCCCTATTAGCTTTGAAATCTGACATGTGTCAATACCTAATTAAGTTTAATATCTTTGAAAATTCCACCTAGGACTTGTACCATCGATCCTTTACATGATGGAATGCGAGCGTGCCACTTGGAAGCTCTATGGGGCCTCTATGCTTTGAACACTTTTATGCCACTTGGTAGCTCTTCACTAGTTTTGAGACCTTTGAAAAGTCCATGTTGATCTCACGTCATCAATCTTTATGTACTAGTTTAATGTGATTTATTGTATTTTAGTGCTTTGGTTAATTGACTCTTATGTGCTTGACACTTGTCACTCCTTATTTTGGTTTGCTTCATATGTGTGACACTTGGTAGCTACTCAAGGATTTTGGGCTCTATGTACCAGGCTCCCTAATTTTTTCCATAGGTCATTAGATCTATGTACTAGGCTCCCATGATGGTGACACTTTTCACTCTCATAGAGCTTTGACATTTCAACTCACTCTCATGTCATTCAATCAAATGGGCCTGAATAAACATGCATTGTAGGATATTAGCTTAGACCTTTGACTTGTAATTTGATCACATAGGTATGCCACTTGGCAACTCTATATTTAATCTAAAACCTTTAAAAAATATTCATCAATCTCACACCATTGGATGAACTATATGGATCAATAGGAACTGTCGATTTACTGGGTCCATTTAACATTTGAATCCAAATAGGTAATTTATGAGGTTACATTTGACATTCATATGACTGTCAAATGATCTCCTCATGACTGTTAATGATGTCCATACAATTTTCAAATTTAATCTCATAAATGAGCCATTTTCAAGGTTAAATTTTATCTTTGTATGACCATCAAATTTTATCCTTACAATCATCAATGACATCCATATGACTGTCAGATTTAATCTTATAAGTTTGACACGTGTCATTTTCTTAGGACTCCCTACTCCTATAAACATAATCATAAAATGACTTAGCAAAATACTTTGGTGTTAAGCACAAAATATACTGAGAGGGGGGGGTGAATCAGTATATTATATATCTTATAAATCTTTCCTTTAACCAAATTCCACTTAATCAAACATTAAAGATATGTAATAAAACTCAAACAATAAACATCCACACAAGATAGAGAGAGACACCAGATATAACGTGGAAACCCAATGTGGGAAAAACCACAGAGAATCAATCTCAAATATATTCATGAGAACAACCCCACAAGAGCACCATACCACTTTGCCAAGTACAAACCTCAGCTTCAATTCATGAACACCACCCCACAGGAGCTTCAAACCCCTTTGTCAAGCACCAACCCAGCTATCATTCGTGAGCACCAACCCACAAGAGCACCAACCCCTTTACCAAGCACCAACCCAGCAACAATTCATGAGCACCAACTCCTTTGCCAAGCACCAACTCAGCAATAATTCGTGAGCACCAACCCATAGGAGCACCAACCCCTTTGTGTATACCACACACCTATCTCTCAATGTTGTTATCTCAACAAATGATAGATCAATACAACATCACCTTCCTCTCTCTCACTTTTGCTCTTCTAAGCTAGATATAACAAATACAAATCATCTCTCATAATTGCTCTTCTAAGCTAGATATTACAATATCAAATCAACCTCTCACTTCCACATAACAAATGGCTACTCAATCCTTTATTTATAGCTTTCCAAATGACCTTTGGCCTTCCCCCTTTGTGACCTTTCATTCCTCATGGAAAATGGCACCAATCTTGGATGACCCTTCATATCCAAGCATTTGAAAATTCATGTGGTGACCCTTCATGACCAAAAATGTCTTTCCCACTTTTGTCCTTATCTTTGGTGAATTTTCATATTCCTTAAAGTGTCCCTTCATGATAAATTCGCCCTTTACTCTTTTGTCTTCACTTGGTGACTCTTGGTATTCCCCAAGATGACTCTTCATGACAAAATGTGTCCCATCCTTCTTTTGTCTTTATCCTGTGACTCTTCAACTTCTCCATGGGCCCTTATTTTGTCTCATATGCAACCAAAAATATATTCGTTAATATTAAATAAATATTAACTCATATTAGCCAAGATAAATAACATTAAATGCAATGGGGCCCTTATCACCAATAATACTAAACCTTTAACATCAATGACAACATTTCCAACATTTGGTAAATATATAAAGGACCCTACATAAATATTCTAGACTAAAGTCTTAGTTATATGAATAAAATACGATTGGGACCTAGGCTTAGAATATATAAAAGAGCTCCTGTATTTAATTTCAACCCTACTTAAATCATAAGATATGAAAAGGACCAAGCATATAGATTTTTAGACTAAGGTCTTAGTATTAATAACATATGATTACAACCTGGGCTAAAATCTTAAATTAATCCATAATATAATAAAGATCTTTCTAATAATTTTGACCCTGCATAAAAAATTGAATCTATTAAAAAGGATTTTTAGGCTAAACAAATTATCCTAAGGTTTAAACATGATTTTAATCATAGACTCAATTTAATCAATAAGAGACCAAGGGTTAAAACAAAATTCAATTTAGCATTAAGTGGTAAGACCCTAGGTAGTGTTCACACAAATGGACTCCAATAATCCTGTGACCTAAAAACATAAGAATTTGAGGTTAGCAAATTTAGACAAGATCAAACCAGAATCATGTGTAAATATGGAAACCTAACCATGATGTGGATGATCTTAAAATTTGCAAAACACTCCAATGGTACTCTGATCAAATGAATTTTCAATTTAAAGTACCAACTTTCATAATTTGAAATAAGTGTCCCTATTTTCAAAAATGAGGGTGTGTTGGGTACAAAAAATGGCAACTCATAAGGGGAATACTCCTGAGTATTCAAGAACCCAGAACTCTAGTTTGCAAATCCTAAATAAATCATGAAGTGTGCCATAAAATAATACTTAAATCAAAAACATGAAAGAGACTCCTAAGTTAATTCACACAACATACTTCCCTTCTAATTTTTTGGATCTATGTGTGTCAAAACATGTAATTCATTTAACCCCTATTGTGATGAGTTTTACAAAGGCTTGATGAAGCTATAGGTTTTGTTCTAGTGTGTCTTGAATCTCATTAAATCAAGGGAAGCTTAGGAATTGCTCTACTACCATCCATTCATCTATAACCCCAATAGATATACCTTAGGCTTCTTCTCCTTCTCTTTCCATTACTTTCACTTAACCATGATGTGTGGTACATTGATCTTATTTCATCATGTGAGCCTTTTGATTTTCCTTAGATTTTATTTTTCTCTTTTAGATCCATTGGTTCTTTCTTTGTTTATTTTTATTTATCTCTTCTTTTGTTTTTGAATGGAAAAAAGAAGAGATAGAACCTCAGTGAGATGGTATTAATTATAAATCAAATCATTACTAGAACATCCCTACCAGCTACACCTATACACAAAATTATCGCTTCCAATAGGTATTTAATGTAATAAGTGCATTTAACCTAATAAAACAAGAAAAACTTTCTAAATTTTTATGAAGTACTCTGAGATCAACTTCCACATGCTTGGTAAAAGTATTCAATTATTATATCATTCAAAATAATCCATGATTACCTACCTTCATCTTAAAGACTCAAAAACACAAAATTATGCCTAATTTTTAAACTAGTCCCAAAAGAATTCAAGATTTTAATTTTACCCTTTTCTACAAGTCATAAGCTCAATTGATTTAGATTTTAGATTCGTTAAGGTCAGAGAAAATAGAATTCTAATCATCAGAGAAAAGCAAAGAGAAACTAATCTAAGAAAGCACTAAAATCTAATCTAGAAAGAAAAAAATACTAAAAGTGGGAAAGATTAATCTAGAAAGTAGGAAACTATTCTATGAAAGTGGGAAATCTAATCTAATCCTACAACTACATTCATTCATCCTTCATCAATCAGTAATATCTACAAATGGCACAGACCTAAAGTAGTGTTTTAAAAACTATTCATTGATTGGATATGTAACCTCATTGCCTTGGAAGTCCTTCAAATAAAACATGTTATTACCCATGATCTTTGAAATATTGTATGGTCCAATCCATAGTGAGGAAAACTTGTCATGTTGTCCTTTCTTCTCATGGACTTTATCCAAAATTAGCACTAGATCCAAAATCTTGAATACTTTGACTTTTTCTCTCTTTTCAAACCACCCCTTGACCACATTTTGGTATTTATTGAATGTATATAAGGCATTAGTCCTTGAATATTCCATTTATATTATGTCTATCAATCTTGATTCTACTTTATCACTTGGTTCCATGTAGTCCTGCATGAACTGATAAGTGGTTAACTTCACCATAATTGGGAATATAGGCTTGCATCCATGAATTGATAAGTGGGTAACTAATAAGGGATTGTTTGCACCTAGTCTAATCTACCTAAGGAACATACTTCAATAAATTGTGCTAGCCCCTAGGCTTATCTCCAACTAATTTCTTAATTGCATCTATCAGATTTTTGTTCATTGATTCTACCAATCCATTTACCTAATGGTAATGGTTAGAAGCTATGTTGATAATGATTTGTTATCAAGTGCCCACTCAATAAATTTTGCTGATATGAAATCTTGTCCATTATCACAAACCAAATAAATAGGAATGTCAAATTTGGTTATTATGTTTTTCTCCAAGAAGTAAATCACATCTTGTGCTTTATAATTCTTTGTGGATACAGCTTAAAGCCATCTGGTGCAGTAGTCTGTGGTAATAAGTAGAAATTTATGGCATACCAAGGAATTTGGGTTGATGACACTAATGAATTCTAAACCCCATTGGACAAATGGCCTTCCTTTAGTACCTAGCCATAAAGGCATTATTGTATGTACTTCTATCTTGGCTAAAACTTGACATTCATGGCATGTTCTCACATGAGCATAAGCATCTTTAAAAATTATTAGCTAATAGTAGCCCATTCTTAAGATCTTATGGGATATGGTATTTCTGGATGGGTGATTTTTGCCTATCTTCTAATGCAAATTCCCTAAGATTTCCTTAGCTTCCTCTATAGATACAAACCTAAGATAAATACCTTCATAATTTATTCTATAGAGGACTCCCTTCTTGATCATGTAATGAGTGAGCCTCAAAGCTCTTCTTCTCTCTATTGAGCTCTAAGGAACAAGTTCCTATAAGTAAATATTATACTATATTAGTATACCAGTCTCTTTTAGATACTTGAGCTTCACATACCTCTTTAACTATGATGCATAGATTTGGTTTAGTCATAAACTAAATAATGCCTTATCCTTGAATGATCTTGGTAGGCTTGATCTCTATATTGAATTATTTTAGTTTAGCTATGGCCATTTGCCTTAATGTTTACATGTCTCATTCTATAATAGGGTGAGCTTGACTATAAGATCAAGTACAATGGAAATGACTTAATTCCTCAAGATGTAATGTTGAAACTTCTTCATTGCTTGAATAAGGGCAAAAATATATTTGTCAATCATTGAATACTTGAGCTCTATATCCTTTAAATTTGTGCTCATATATTAAATTAAATGCTCAATCTTGTCCTTATTCTACATGATGATAGTAGGAATCATATGCTCTAAAGCAAATGAGTACAAGTAGAAATATTTATTAAAATCTAGACTAATTAACACTAGAGCCTACGATATAGCATCTTTAATGTCCTAAAAGGACTTTCAATATTTAGTTATCCATTCTATTTTGTAATCCTACTTGAGCATGAAATTCAAAGGTCTAACTATCTCTACAAAACCTAAGATGAACTTCCTTATGAAGTTAATCTTTCTAAAGAATGATTTGAGCTCTTTCTTTCTATTTGGTGGCTAAATTTTTGAAATCACTTGAATTCTATCTGGATCAATGATGATCCCATACTTAGTGATTATGTGCCCTAAAATCTTACCCTCAGTCACTTTGAATATGATCTTATTTGGGTTTAATGAAATAATGAACCTTCTACATCTTTTTAATATGGACTATCAGTGACTTATGTGGTCTTTCCTATTATTTGAAAATACTATAAGATCATCCATGTAAATGATTATGCATTTTCCTATTAATCCTTTAAAATCATGATTCATGGTAAATTGAAAGGTAGTTCTTGCATTTATAAAGCCAAAAGGCATCCTCTTATATGCATAATTTCCCCACTTGATGGTAAGCATCATCTTCATTTTGTCCTTAGATTACACTACTACCTAATTATAGCCTAAAAATCCATCCAAAAAGGACATCATTTTAGAACCACTTACTATTTTTATCACCTCATCTAGAGAAGGTAGAGGATAATTGTCCTTTTTAGAAGCCTTGTTTAGATTTTTGAAGTCCACACATAAACTGATCTCACCATTCTTCTTTCTTACTGGGACCAAATTGGCCACCCAAGTGGAATGTCAAACTGGAAGATGATTTTTGCATTTAAAAGCTTCTCCATTTCTCTTTGAATGAAAGGATCTAGAATAGGATTGAATAGTCTTTGCCTCTATCTAAATAGTTGATGATCTGGCTTCAAGGGAATCATGTGAGTGATGACCTAAGGGTCATAAACTTTTAGATCTACAAATGTCTAGGTAATGACATCCCTATATCAAATGATTAAATCCTTTACTCATTATCTCTCTTCTAGGGTGTAGTTGAGACCAATATTAACATAACATGTTTTATGCTCATATCCTAGATTTTCTTTTCTAAATTATTATTCATTGACCTTTGGTTGTCTTAGCTACTATGCCTAAGGATCTATGTCAAATGGTCTTTCTAAGGAGACCAAGCTAGATGAAATTTTATTCTCTTTATGCTAAACAATGTCTTCTTTGTCTGATTCCTCTTGATATAAGTGATTAATATCCATGTCATCAATGATTTGGGATTTGAATTCCCCTAAATTGGTTAAAAATTGAATAATCTGTTGGTCATCATCAAAGACCTAGAAATTTTTTATGTTATCTAGAATAGAGAAGCATGGTACCAATTCAATGGAGAAATTTTTTACCTTATATTCTTGTAGTAACTCCAAATTAGTAGCATCAAGCACAATTGACTACCATAGACAAGCAACTAACCATAGAATTAACTAGAATCAACAAGTAACTAGAATTCAAAAACAACACAGAATATGAGAGACAATACCCAACTGTATTAATACTCTTCCAGAAGGAAATACAACAAAGAAGATGCCATAATCTTCTTGACACTCCCCTAAGGCTCCCACACCTTTAGGTAATAAATAGTAAATCTCTTCAAGACCTCACTCTCTCAATTACAGTCACAACAATCAACTCAAACACAGAGTTGTTGTTCACCTCTAACTAGTCAGTATCACTACTGCCAGTACCAAGTACTCCACGTACTCCAAGTAGATCTCCCTAATATTGCAACAACTTGTAAATCAATGACCTTACTTACCATGTAGATCTCTCTACACCCTAAAGAACCCTTGTCTTTGCCTCACCAAGTCCTTATGATTCTCCAAACCAGTACCCCAGTGGATCTTCTACCAGATCTTGTTATCCCACAGATTTATCTGAATATACACACTCGGCACCCCTATGTAACTAGGAGGAGATACCCTTGTTCTCTTCACACTGAAGGAGCTAACCAAGCTCTCTCAAACTAGCACCCTTTATAATACAGCCCATGAGTCTATTATATAGATCTCATGTAAAAAATAATTAGACATCTAATTACAATAATTAGATCCATAGCTCTAAGACTAAAATTAGCCTTTAACATGCAAACAACTGGTTCATTAACAAATTGTTTGTGAAACCGACAGTTTCAGAACTGCATAGGTGATGGACATCGGTCCCTGTCTGCCTAGAGATAATCGACGTCGGTCGATACTAACCGATGTCAGCAGCCCTGTGCTCTAAATATGACCGACGTCAGTTGGCCTGACCAACATCGGTTGCTCTGCACCTTAGCAACCTCCTTCATGTTTTCATATAGTGAAGCTTTTAGCTCCACAACCTAACAGTAGTAACTCCAAATTAGTAGCATCAATAGTAGCTAATGAATCAATAGTTTGATTTTGTTCTCTAGGAATTGATATGTCGTTGAAAGCCTTAAAGCTTTTGATCAAGTCTCATGCTTTATGCTTGTATCTTCTTCAATAAGATAGCTTGCATTAGTACTTGTTTCTATCTTGATTGACCTCTAATTCTAAGTTTCTAAATATTGAAAGTTGATTTACATTATTCTTAAGTGCAAACTATAATCCCAAAATTAGAGCCTCATATTCATCCTTATTGTTAGTGCATGGAAATTATAGCATCTATGGTGCCAAGAACCTTTTACTTTATGGATCAATCAGCTTGATTCCCATGCTAGATGCTTGTTTCAATCTATCATCATCAAATTTTAGAGTCCATAGTTGATTATAACCTTCAAGTTCTAGCTTCTTTACTTGATTATGAGTAGTAAAAGTATAAATACCAAGGTTTGGAGACTCATACTTTACATCTTCATTCTTGATGTTATACTTTATAATGGGATATTTTATTCTCATTTCTCTATAAATTTTTATTTTATTCACAACACCTCCCCATGGCAGCCATATATGAGAAAAACCTATAGAGAGATATCTATTGAGCACTTTGGACTAGTCTCTACTTAGCAATAGTTTGTATCCTTCTGGTATGTCCACCACTAGAATATCAATGGTCATCTGGACTCATAGTTTAGATGGTACTTGAATGCACACATTATTTAATTTTATAACTATTGGGACCATTTTCTTATCCAATTATGAAACTATCCTTCTTGAAGGGTTTGGCATCAAACCAAGATTTTGGCATATGGATGTAGGCATGATAGTTGTAAATGCTCCAAAATCAACCAAATAGTTATGAATGTTCTTAATGAATTCCCGAATAGTTAGTAGAAAGGGTGAAACTTCTAGCTTGCTCTTGTATATGATGTTGGTGTTAGTGTTTTTAATTTGTCTATGGATGCTTTCACTTTTTCCATAGGTGTCTTCCCAATAATGGGCTTATAGAGAAGCTCATTTTATTTGGTAATCTAAGATAACTCATGAAGAGTTATATTCACCTTGATCTTCTTCATATCCTCAACAATGTTATAGCCTCCTGTACTTGGTTCTTCCTTACTCTACTATTTATCACTCCCCTTTAGAGAAGGTGGATTATTGTCTACTTTAGGATTAAGAGGAATCACTGTGGTATTTGTAAGAATCAATGTTGTGATTGGTTTCTTATTCCTTAGATTGTATGCACCTCTCTATAACTATTGGAAAGTGTGAACTTTATCCATGTTGTCCTCTAGTTCATTGTTATCTTCACCTGGAAAAAAAACTTGTGAGTTTAAAAGAACATGGTAGTATTGGAATATCTAGGATCTAGATGATGTTCGGGCAGATTATGCATCTAATATTTTATAACCACATCTCTTTAAAAGATTTCAAATGTTATGAAAAATTTGACACAGTGAGCTCACCATGCTTGGAAGTATTATGAATTTTTCACTAATTGGTAAGAGTTGTCTCTATTATGTAGATTTATAAAAGTTTGTTAGGCTACTCAGCCATGTTGAACAGTTTATTGTATCTTTGAAATCTAGCATTTTGATTGCTAGTTGGGCCATTTGCATTGTCCATCTTCCTTTACATATTTAATAAATCATTTCTCAGCTTTAGAACCATCTTTTGAATATAATCAAATTCTACCTTTATAGAATTGATACCTTATAAAATAGTAGTAGGGAGTGCATTTACTTGTTAGTTTTGTTGATAACCATTTCCCATTACATGATTATTCAAGTAGATAAAATTTGGCCATGTTGTCTACATCATGGGAGGTAGCATATATAACTAGTTATAATTAAATGCTAGGACATTTTGCCTTACATGTAAAATTGTATTTAGTGATGTAAAACCATTGTTGACATTGGGTGCTCCTGGCATCTAAGGGTTAAGTTTCTATCTATGTTGATAGCTTCTTTAAATGTTAATGCTAAAGTGTTATCTATAATTTCTCTTCTCAATAACATGGTAGTGATAAATTCCAAGATATTCTTATACATTCCCAATGATAATACCATGTCTGGTTTATATCTTGGTGTTAAATAGTTGTACATATTCTACAATCTTGCATTGAAAGTACAGATGGGCTCATTAGATTCCCTCTTCATACTGGTGAAGTGTTGGTATACCAAATAAGGATTGGTGACCTATCCAATTACACAATAAAAGTTGTTTGACATTCATCCCAAGAAGTGATGGAATTTTCTATTAGATTTAAATACTAATCATAAATATAATTCATCAAAGTAAAAGGTAAGAATATGACATTCATTAGTCTTAAATTATTTTTAACTAATTTAATATGTTCCTCTATTGTCCTTGATCCTAAAGGAGAATAGGATGGAAAGTAATTTTTAGGATTTTGAGGCAAATCATACATGTCTCCTTAGATAGTGATAATAGATCCAACTAAACATGGTTGTTATTGAGTCATTAGTTGATTAATAGGTAAAAGGTTCCTTATGGGTAAGGGGTTCCCTACTGGAGGGGGATTATTCTAAACTGAGGTTATTACCATAGTTCTAGGTCTCCTATGATTTGACAAGAGTGATATTAGAAAATCAACCTGAGAATCAGATCTAATCACTCTTTTAGGCAACTCTAGTGTAACTCTATGCAAAGGATAACTACTACTATTAAGGCTATTGGCCCTCTTTCTTGCACCAATTCATACTATTAATGTGGGTTTTATGCACACCATATCCTTAAAAAGGTATCCTATAATGTCTTAGGATCTAAATGGAGGTAAACTCCACTCTAAGAATTGAGTTACAAGTATGCAATCTATTACAACCTGTTGATAGAATAGTTTGTAGGGCATGTAGGTTATTGACAAGGTTTTTGGATGGAGGTGTGGTTCATAATAAAGGTAGTAAATATCTATGTTATTTGGATGGGTAGTTGGTTGCTAATATATAGTGGGTATATCTCAAAACAAACTCAAAAAATGAGGGAATGGTAAGGCAAAAAAGAAAGATTT